>OZ010715.1:11071071-11172854 GCA_963932345.1 Ophion ventricosus | reverse complement strand
GAGAGAGAGAGAGAGAGAGAGAGAGAGAGAGAGAGAGAGAGAGGGGGGGGGGGAGAGGGAGAGGGAGAGGGAGAGGGAGAGAGAGAGCAGCATGGCAACCCCGCGTGTTTAAGCTTCCGCTCGTAAATTAAAGATTTAACTGTGCACGACCAAACCTAGCTCGTTTGGCAGCTAACAATACCCGTACCGTTTGAAATTTTCTGCCGTTGCGATATTGAAATAATAAAAATGAGAATATAGAGAAGAACCCAATATGTAAGAGAGAGCTTTCGCGCGGACGTGGGAATCGTTTTCACGAGCATTTTCGCACGAGATTCCCTTTACTTCGATGTTTTCTAGGAATTAAGAAAGATAACAACCATATGACAAAAAACAAAAGCGCTATATCGTTTCCATCCATTTGTCCATTTTTGCTTTTATTAATCGATAAACGCTGTTCATCGTCTAAGCAATATTTGCTACCAGCAAGGGACCGATTTCTATGACTTTTTATTGATTTGAATCCGTTTGTTTTGTATTTGTATTTCTATTCAAATTCAATGTTAACACCTGACCAAAAAAATAAAGCGAACTACTCAATTATCAACCGCGAACAACATAGTTCGACTGTACTTTTTCCACATTGGGTGATAGAAAAGTTATAGCGCTTTCAATTTTCCACGTATTTGGCCGTCTCCACTCCCTGAGAGGTCGTTAACATCAATACAACGTTTCGCGTGTCATCACGTACGCTTCACTATTGGCCAATCAAAGCGTATTGTTTCCGTCATTGCGTGTCATCGAGGAGTGCCAATGCATGTTCGAGTTAATGTGCGGAAGAAAGGCTTCATCGAGCCTCGCTGGTTCAATAATCAAGTAGTCACTGCCAGTTTTGGTCAGGCGAGCAAAAAACGAACGTTCGAGTTCCTCGTTACATCGAAACGAATATTTTTATTTTACGATTTACTATTTTTTTTCTGGACAAGCAACGTTCAGATGAAAAAAAATCTTTGAAAAATTTTAACGTGGCCGCCTTTGAAAATCGTAACATACGTACGATTAAAGCTTCACGATTGATCTTAAAGTTTGTTCCAAAGTCGGAGCAGCAATACTTGTTTTTTACATATTCAATTCTCGGGGGAAAAAAATAATGATTACACACCATCAATGGAAATTTGACATGTCAATGGCATCTCCTCGTATATCGCATGGCAAAAATGATTGTATACATATAACACATAGTATAATTGTCAAGTGTAGTGAGATCCACAAAATTTTATCGAACGAAACGAAAATCTGTTTTATCGAAATGTATTTTGTTTCCAATTCAAGTGTGCGTCGTTTATTCTCATTGGTATTTCTTATACCAGTGTAAATGTTCCATAAACATTTGTACACCGATACAAGTGTGAGTGATAAATATATATGCATATATACACACACGCGCAAACAGTGTATATATAAATAGCGTTTTTTACTAAGTAATTTTATGAAATTATTGGAACTTTTTAAAGGTTGAAAGACGGTATCGTCAAGTATATTGGTGTTAAATATAGAATATCGTACGATACAGTATAGTATAATATGCTGAATACACTATGACAGCAGTACAGTACTATAAAAAATAAATGTATGCTAATGTATCGCTTCGCACGTGCGAATTTCAATGCAACCGAAAATTCCAACAATAGCGCGATTATCATTTCTTCCAAAGCTACACCTTCAGCATTGAATTGCGTATGTACGATATTAATATTTCAAGTGCAGCATTGGATCCCGAGCAGGAAAATGTTGCAGCAAAATAAAAACGTTGCTTCTTTTTTTTCGAGATTTTTTCTCTTAGACTTGACTTAGTCGATGAAAAATATTCTCCATGCTAGGGTCTCACTTGAGTGTTAGAGATTTGGAAAATACGTAATGTAGAAGTTTATACATCAAGAAGGATTCTCCAACACAGATTACAAAAAATAAAGAAATTTCGCGTTACATCTTATTTACATACAATAATTATAGAACAAATGGGACGAGCATGCCTTAAGATCGAACATTCAGAATCACATATAATCGGACTTTAGCTGGGAGGGGAGCTGGAGAGGTGACAGGTGTATTGTATATGTATATACATATATATAGATATATATAAATACACAACTAAAAAAAAATCCATCACATGCAAAGTTTGCTTCAACAGGCAACATTTTTTGTACATCAAACATGTATTACAAAATATTGCAGGGTGTATCGAATCCAACCAAAAAACAACGAAGCCTCGTACACCAAAAGAAAGTGTCAATTGGGCAAGCAGTTTTTATTTTTCGGGTCTCTCGCGTTTTTGTTTTGATTTGCGATTAAAAAAGGGATTGTATTTGATCTACAACGAAAAAAAGCTGGCAATATTTGATTGAGGCAAATGACGAAATCGAAGCTCAAACGAGACGAGAGACAACTTCCCGTCGCGTCGACGAAAAGCTTGCTTGGCAATTACTTCTGCATTTGTTTTTTTTTTCATCGTAGCGTCTATTAGTTTTCTTTAGTACATTAGCAATTCGAAATAAAATAAAACGTCGTAAGGAACAGTTGTCAATAATTGCAATAGAATGAAGATTGCAGTGATGATAATAGAAGAGTCTTTACATCGGCTATTAAGAACAAAATATGTCGGAAAAAAATTGTATATATATACATACATACATACACAAATTAGTATATATATATATATATATATATCTATTGTACACGTGAAAATGTATAAATAAATTAATAAATAAAGATTGTGTACACGGCCTTACCACTTTCTTCGTATCACAGCGTGGATCAACGAGATATCGTTATCGGTCGGTCAATTGGTATTGGTTGATCGTGATTCGATTTTGGTTCGATTGAGATTTTTTTGTTCGGTTGGTTGGTTGGTTTTTTGTGTTGCAGGGTGGTAACAGGGTCAACCAAAAGAAAACAGACATAAACATCCTGTTAACATCGCTTGCGAGCTCGTTAGGCTTTTCGAAAAAAAAAGAAAATATTGAATAAACATTTCTGGTATAATCGAATCGTGTTTTTTCTTGGATAACGAGAAGCCTACTTGAGGTCTTCGGCTCGATATTGTTACTAGATCTCTGAAACATCGACCAGATTGAATTGCATTGTGTCGGTGGTAAATGTGACTCGTGTTTGTGTTCCCTTATTTTTTCGATTTGTTTTTTTTTCTTTCTTCTTTTTTCTGCGATATACCGAATGTTTGTGAGAAAAATAAGTTGGAATGTTTAATGACGAAGTGAAGTGTATTATGACCGGCGCACTGTCGATCGAGTCAGCTTTCAGGAGTCACTCACGTTGTTTTTTCCTTACTTATATTCCTGCCCTCCTTCGAACGTTATTTCTTAATGAGTTGGTGGATGCCTTCTGGGAGAAATTGCCTCCTCGCGGCTCCTCGCAACGGTCGAATAATAAAAACTTGAGACAGTTCTTGCGATCGCGTGTCAAGATAATGAGCAAAGCTTCCTCGCAACGGCAAATGTCGAAAAACTTTGTACAATTCGTTCATAAGGAAGAAAAGGTTACGCAAGCATATTTTTCACATTTTTGGAAAAATTCATTCGGATAACAACGGCTTCTTGAACGTGACGTGAGAAATGAGTTACAAAATACGACAAATGAGGGGGATCGTGTAAGAATCAGAGGAATCGAGAAGAAAATACGAATGAAAAGTGGCGGAGCAGCGGAGAGAACGAGAAATTATAAAATAAAATGCCAAAGAAAGAGAAACAAAGAGGAAGAACTTGTGGTACTTTTGAGTGTAGGGAATTCATCGACCACCTGCGAGGGTCAGAACTTTGACTGAAATTGAGAATGGAGGCTCCATTCTCATTCCGCGCATCCACCAACACATTTTAATCGCAATTGACGCATAAATCTGATTCAAATCACTCTCACCGCTCGTTTATTCGTTGAGATTGAAATTGAAATGCATTAGAAATTATTATTTTTCAATTGCTCGAATTTCTTGTAGCTAATCTTCATTGAGAAAATCCGTCAATCATTTTTTAAGTCTGAAAAAAATGATTGACGGAAATCTGAAAAAAAATGTTGTCAAACGATAAAAATGAGGAAATAAAAATATAAAAAAGAATGTTCGTTGTGTTGCAACGATACAAACTTCAAGACCACTTTATTTGCTTCGTATAACATTACATTATTCGTGTCTCATTTCTCCTGATTAATTGACCATTTTGCGCCGGCTTAATTCAATTTTCGAACTTTGAAATAAAACTTATCTCACCGCGATTCTCACTTTTTAAGCTTTCATTTAAGGACAATTTACAAATAAGTTTTTATTCATATCCATTTCATTTAATTGACCGTACCATCATGAATATTATTCTTTGCGCATCTTGATTTTTTTTCCTCACCGAGTGACATCCTAGACCGACTCGATCGAGGATGATCCTTGTTCGCACTATTTCTCCTATCTTTTATCGCGATTCAACCGTTGGGACGCAGAAAGTATCGATAAAAAAAAACAAATATACATATATGTATATCAAACGAAAAATATCGAAAAAAAAGTTATTCAAAGAAATATACACGATGCAAACTTGGCTTTATATTTCAACTAATTGTGCAGTTAGTCTACTAGTGAGACGTCAAGATACGATGATATATAATAATTATGAAATTTTCTCTGATCTTCATAGAAAATCGGCATGAACGATGCGATTTTTTTCTACTCTTTCTATACGAGTTATTACACGAATAGATGCACGTGACGCTTTTGCATTTTAACGTTTCAGAGGCAAACGAAAAAAAAAAACGTTAACGTTTATACGAGTGCACTGACAAGGACACACTTCGACTTCTAAAAAGTGACGAACCACCAGTATGAATTAGAACACACGGTATAATTCGGAAAAACGGGAGACAAAAACCTAGCGTGACAGAAACAAACGAAACAATAACCACTACGTTAGAATCTATAACAGTGACTCTGCGAAAAAATCTAATATATCCAGTCTAACAGATACGATCTAAGATCGAGACACTCGATTTCTTTTTCTAAATTAACAACAATAAAACAAAATGTAACACAAAGTTTCGAACTGTGCAAATTTTACGTTCAGGAAGAAATATCACGGGTTACCGAAATAAGGAAGTACTATACTAATATATATATATATATATGTCCGTGTATGTATGTATGTATGAAATTGAAATATATAAAATGTACGAAGCGAGGTATGTTTTTTAGTTTTGTAATCCTCGTACTTAGTTTGAGCGTGTGGCCGAAGATGAACATCATTGGCAAGAAAAAAAATATGATTTTCTAGTGTTTGAAAAACGTTACAATATACAAAAGTCCAAAAGTAATATGGAGTCGTAAAAATAATTGAAATTGTTCCTGATTCTTCATAATTATTCATCATTGTATAATGAGCAAATGATAATTTTTGTTTTTTACATCGCAATTACTTAACATTTTTTCGTTACTAATGACGCTCTTCCATTGGTCTCGAATAATGGTTCCGTACAACGATACAATGACAATGAGAAAATTCATGCGAGATGCCAAAAGTGTAATAGCGCACGTGTATGCGCGCAATTCGTCGCCGTGTCTTTCGGACGGAAATAATTATATACGATCATTACAAAGGAAATGGCAAATATCTATAAGAATTGTAAATAACAATACGATGACATACTGAAAGGGGAAAACAGCTTTAGTTCCAAAAACTCAACTTTTTTGGCATTTACAAAATAAACTAATATTGTTTATCGACACAACTTTGACAGTGTTGTTGACGTGAAAACTATTTCGAACTATACAGAACGTCGAGATTGGAAAATAAAAAAAAAATACCAACGAAATATCCACTAGTTTTTGCACCAGGAAAAAAATAATTTCTAAATACAAATAGGGAGATATGTGAAAGAAGCAATGAAAAATTCCGTCCAACAGACGAACGACGGAGACTCATCGATCTCTGCATAGTGAGCATTTTGGAGAATGCACGAAGTACGTGATGAGCGTGTATTGTATTCTGTTTGTTTTTACTCTGTGTATTCATGTTTAACATTCTGGATTATTATCTTGGTAATTAAATAGCACAATTACCGATGTTAACTTTGTGCATATCGCAATAGTCCGTACTATCGTACGACATAATATTTATATCGATATTCCGTAAGAATAATCATAATAAGAGCTGCAGAGCGAGTTTCATCGCAGTGCCTCCGACCCAATTCGCGTTAATGGCGCTCAGCTCTAATTTCAATAGTACTGATAAATCCGGTGGTTGGCATTTGGATAACGATGACAATTCTTTTTTTTCGTCTCGTAGGTTTCGCATGACAAACGATAAGGGATTATTGTGATTCATTTTTATGACTGTATGATGATTCGTTATGATGATATGGTTAAAAAATCGTCGCATCAACCGAGTTCGTCCCAAAATCCTTAAGAATCTGATTTTCTCGCTCGCTCAATTCATTCATACAGCAATAAGACACTGTTCTTTTTTCTCAATAATTCCTTCTCCCATAAACACACTTTGTTTTGCGCAGGTAAATCTCAATTCCCTAGGAGTTGATAAAACGTGTGGAGAATTCCTGCGGACCGTGAGATTTATGCGGGGCTCGAGTGTATACATGTGCACGTGGAGCACGGCTCGGTACACGCTTGGATGGTGAAACGACCCTGACGCGTAAAGAAAATTCATTAGAGTCTCAAAGTTGAAAGCTTCGGATGAAACGAATGGCGCAGTTAATTGTTTCGCAGTTAAACGGCAGGGTGGAAAAACCGTGGAGAGAGAAAATTCGAATAGTATTTTTAAAGAACGTAGAGAAAAAAAAAAGGTTCGGTCTTTGGCGCTGCGCAAGGTACGAATCGGCGCCTTCGCTCCAATTAAAAATCTAAAGATCTTTTTATAGTCTCCATTCTACTTTCGGAGTCTAGTTCGAGTTGTTTTTTTACCCCCGCCACCCCTAGGCCCGCAGAAACACCACAGTTTTCTATGAAATTCTCACGACTTTGAAATTTACACAGTTCGAATGCAACGAAAATTCTTTTCAATATTCTTATTTCCATTATCCAAAATCACATTTTGCAGATTTAGTTCGTAGATCTCTAAATAAGAATCCTAAAATATGTTTGCGTGATTTTCCCATCTGAAATCTGCCTGAGAAAGTTTAGGAAAGAAGAAAAAATGATTTTCGTTGCATTCCAACGATTACAAACTTCAACACCATAAGTCCCTTCAACTTCGCTATTTCAAGCAGCTCTGATTTCGTCCTTGGCTCATTCTCTCCTCATAGTCGGTCAAATCCGATAAATACCTCTCCATTCGCCATGCTACAATGCTAATTTGATTGTCTGGGATATTCTCGAACTCCAAGCGTCCATTATTGTTCGTCTTTGATCTTCCGGCGTTACCGAGATTGCTCTCTCAGGTAACAAAAAAAATTTCCATAGTTTCGAGCCCTCTATCTGATCAAATTTGGATTCAATCGATAACGCCAGCACGTTACTTTCATTCCGAAAGTCGAAGCTCTCTTGGGACACGGGCAAGATCGGAATAGTGCAACAATCTTGGAAAGAAAATGTCCACCTTTGCGTCTAATTAGATTCGATATTGCGGACACCGTCTAATAAGATCGAAAAGAATCTATAACGGATAGAATATTCTGGGAAGACTGTGCAAAAGTAATTTTAAAAAAAACAAAAAGTATACGTTTAGGGTTTTCGTGTGATGGGCCAATTATTTCGCGCGACCTAGCTGCTTAAGGGAGGTTTCTGTTTTGTTGGGCAAAAAAATAAAAATTTATTTTGCTGTATCGAAAAGAGTCGATGCTTAAGAATATGCTCAGCCAATTTCAAGTTGATATAGATATAATCCGCAAAGTTATAGGCCGACGAAGACAAGAGGCCCAGGTATCAGGGCCTCTTGTCTTCGAGAGGCTCAAGACAAGAGGCTCAGGTATGAAATTCGGAGCTCTTGGGTAGACGCGAAGGTATGAGGCGCAACCGGTGCAATTTTAAACATCAAGAACCACATGCGACTGAGGTGCAGAAACTCCCTCATCCGATATATTCAGATTTGTCGTTAGACGATCTGTTGCAACGGTGTTTGGGCGGACATACGCAAAATAATGACGACAGTTGCAACTCTGTCCTCTGGCGCCTGGCTCAAAAACACTTTTTGGCTTGAAAAAAATTATCGAGCTGGCATCTTTTATTGCCGCATGTATTTTCAACAAAGGTATCACCCCCCTACTGAGTATGATCGTAGTGATGGACATCACAATTGGACCCCAAGCAAAAATAATGGCCGACAAGAGGGATATGGTGCGCGTGAAAAAAGCTGATGCCACACGTTCCCCTGCATGAAATGAGGCAAGATTGGCCCGAAGACTGGAGCGGACGGCTCAAGAAGAACTTTTTGAAGAAGAGGAAGGTGTACTCTACCGTCCTGGCATAGCAGATTAGGTGTAAGTATGAAACTCTTCATTTTATTCGCACAAAAATTTCAGTGTAACTTTAAACGCGTTTTTCTCGAAACTACGTTTTCCAAGTTTGCGGAAGTGCTCCTACACGCCCTAGATGAGTAATCATTATGAAATTTGGCATGCACGTGTACAACAAACGTCTTTATTAGTTGAACTATAATTATCCAAAAAATATCCAAACGTTTTTATTTTATAAACACAAAACTGCAAAAACTTTTTCGTAAAAAACAAAACTCCCCTTTCGATCGCTCACAATTTTTTAATTTTTCTTCTTGATTCTAGTTCGACTAATACACAATATTGTAGAAACTAAAAATATGTTTAATTTCTTTGCTTCAGATCACTGATCATTGTTCATACCGTATGTAATTAAAATGTAAACAATATGAGTTTTCATAATGAATATACAGTGAAACCTCTCGCTTATACGTTTTGCAACTTATATTTTTATCATTTATACGTCAAATTTCTCTGGCCCCGGTAAATTCCGTCTATAAAGGATGTAATAAAGTTTCATTCCTACGTTTTCCACTGACACGTTTTTTCCACTTATACGTTATTAATTTTCTTCCCCAGCGTCCGTTTCGGGGTCTATTTTTTCTCAGTTATACGTAAATCAGTGTTCTGTGACACAAAAAGAAAACGGATAAGAATTTTTTTAAATTCATAACCCGTAGCTTAATCTTTTCCAGTGTAAAATTCTAGGATCGTACTATGTATGCATGTAAAGGGTGTCTCAAAATGACTTGACATTTTAGATTGCTCGTCTTTTTTTTTGTGGCGAACATAGACGACTAATCTTTGACAACTAGCATCAGAAAGTACTGAGGTTTCGTCATGGAGAATTACGAGATCGAGCAACGCATATAAATTGTGAAAATGCAATGTGAAACAATGAAGTTATTGCAGACGAAGTTTCATGGTCGTGTTATTTCGCGCCGCGGCGATGTGAATTGGCCACCAAGATCGTGCGATTTGACGTCGTTGGACTTCTTTCTTTGGGGTTTTCTAAAAGGAAAAGTGTATGTCAATGATCCACAGACCATTCCGGAGCTCAAGGAAGCAATTGGATGCATCATTAATGGAATTAGTCCGCAGTTATGCCAGAATGTTATTGCAAATTTCGTCAAGAGTGAACGATTGCAACCAGGGTCGTGGAGACCATTTATCGAATATTGTGTTCCACACATAACCTCGATGTTTGTATCTTATGTTAAAATAAAACTATTCGTACTCTTCAAATAAACAATACGTTTTATTAATAAATTAAAATGTCAGTTCATTTTGAGACACCCTTACTTAACTGTGGTTACCTATCTCTTATTTATACGAAAATGTCTGTGATTTTCTAGTCTAAAATGTGCCAAGCTTTGATGTTACAAATTGGCATCAAATAAAAATTCTGAACGAAAATAAAAAAAAAGATTGATTTGGCTCATTACTTCGTTACTACCAATCAAATTTTCAATTGGAAAACCAAATATTATAATAGAGGTACTGCTATTAAAAAACATCGCGAATTATGCACCGATCGCCATTTGAAATGCCAAAGAGTTTCCGATACATGCTGTCTTTCACTTCTACGTTATTCTTATTTATACGTCATAATTGCTGTACCTCTTGAAAAACGGATAACTGAAGTTTCACTGTATATATATATATATATATATATATTCGAATATACGCTTTTCTATGGTTAAATGTAATTCGAAAGGCCAAGAATGTTAAATTCCGTCCGTCATTTATTCACTGAATGTGACCTCTGAGCACGGGAGGCAACGGGTGTGCGGAAAAGATCACAAGGATGACCCGACCTCTCTGAACCAGAACCCTACACCCTCGCCCCTTCCTCGCGGGTCGGACAACAATGCGGGCTCCTAAGTAACGTTACAGAAATTCAATACAATGCGAACTTACGCTATCCTCCTACAGCCCTAGCACGTGTTAAATTCCTGCGCGTATTTTGCCGCCTCTTTTACGCTTCAAAAATAAACGACGAAATAAAAATCAAATAGTTCGGAACTCGTGTTCATTGCAAATTTTCGCACAAAGAGGAGGGTCGACCCGCTGTCGCTCGTTCGAGCACCTAGCAATTCAAATTTAGAATTTTAAGTCAAAAACAATTCCAAGTTAAAAAAGCACTCCTGCGAAAGAGGCCCAGCCGAAAAGAAAATCCAAAGAAATGTGTCGTTCATTTGAAAATTACAAAGAGATAAATATTTCGATAAAAATGCCTACTTTTGCCTGCTACAGTGACGTGATCGAATAGACGATTTTGCCATTAGCGCGAATTCAATCAATCGTCGCAAGAAATTACCCTAGTGAACGTGTTTCAAGCTTGGCTCGTGAAATCTGATCGAAAACAAGGACCCAATTTTTGTGAGTCATGGAAACTGATTGCTGCAAGTGGGACAATGGAATTTGGTCGATCCTCGGCCGCGTAAGCCAAGCCCAGGAGATATGTGATAAAACCTAATAAAGTGAAACTTCATTTATACCTTTTTCGAGGGGTACAGCTAGCATGGCGTAGAAATGAGAATAGCGTAGAAGGGAAATACAGTATTTATCTGAGACTCTTTAGCATTTGAAAATAGAACTTGGTGCATAATTCGCGATGTTTTTTTAATAGCGGTAGCTCTATTATGCTAATGTTTGGTTTTCCAATAAAAGTTTTGATTGGTAGTGATGGAGTAATGAGCCAATGTAAAAATTTTTATTTTCGTTTAGAATTTTTATTCAATGCGAGTTTGTAATATTGAAGCTTTGACGATTTAGACTAGTAAATAACATACATGTTCGTATTGATTAGATATATATAATCACAGTTAAGTACATGCATACATAGTACGATCCCAGACTTTAACAGTGGAAAAAATCAAGGTGCGGCACGTAAAAATTGTTTTACATTTGTCTGTTTGTTTTTTGTCTCCCAGAATACTGGTTATATTCTGTAACTGAGAAAAAACTGAGAAAAAAAGCGGACCTCGAAACGGACGCTGGATAATAAAATTGATAACGTATAAGCGTGGAAAAACGTAGTGATGAAACTTTGTTACATTCATTATCGGTGGAATCTGCCGGGCCAAAGAAATTTGACGTATAAATGCAAAACGTATAAACGAGGTTTCACTGTAGTAAGGTAACGGCGATCGTGTTGCATATCCAACAAAACCGTCGAGCGTATCCACCGATCTAATGTTGGATGAAGCAAAGAAAAATAGAGAATAGAGAGAAGGAGCGAGCGAGCGAGATTAACGGTGAGACCTGAAACTGCAATATTTCACTTCAAAGGCAAACTCCAGATGCAAACAACCTCCAGCCCTTCTAGCGTCCAAGAAAAGAGAGCGAGAGAGAAAAAAAGATCGTTTGTATCGCGAGGATACCTAGGCACGACTTTTCCGATATTTTGCAACGGTCTCGCCGTTAAGAAATGTGACCCGTTACGGTTGGAAGGCCAACCGAGGTGTTCTAGAGTTTCCCTACTCGCGAACAACCTTTCCTCTTGCCCTTCGGCAACCCCCCCCCCCCCACCCTTAGCTCTCCATTGCACATACACACGCTTGCACAAAATTCTATCAAACTAGGGTTGGGAGGAGAAAATCGACCTCGCGTTACCACATCTCACGCGCAAGGAAAGTCTGCAATTGGTGAAAGACGGGGGGGGGGGTAGAGGGCCGAGTGGGGGGCATCGCAGTAGAGTCCGGTGGAGCAGGTACCTCACGATTGTGCACGACATCGGCCATGTCTATATACCGGGCATAGAAATACCAGAGCCAAGGCCGTGTACAGGGTGCTCATGGTTTTGATGGAGCGTGTAACACGATGATGCGGATACCCGAGAATCGAGCAACTGTACACATTGTGGTTACACAAGTGTGCATAAATGTGAGATGAGCAAAAAAGAAAGGTTCCCGAAGAAAGGTCGGGAGGCAGGGGGTGAATAGTTACGGAGGGAAGAGTATTTGCCAAGAGAAAAAAGTTACGCGCTCGTTTTTTCTAAAGTATTGATTCGTCTCTTCCTGAAGCTGATCTCGCAATTTTATTTCTTCCGTGACCAAAAAAAAAAAAAAAAACGTCCGCATGTACTCCATCGATATGGAATTTCTGTATGTCGATGCACGGGTACGAAACGTGTACAAGGCTGTATGCGACGGAGTGTATAAATGTTTCAAGAAGAAGGCTTTGCACGAGCCCGTGAGTCAAGATAATCCGTCGGAATATCATTTATAAATGGGGTTTCTCTCGATACAGGCGCGCCGGAAGAGCAGCAAGTTTCTAGCTTTTCTACACACAAACTTTGTTTCAAAGCAGCTCCAACGTCGCATTTCCCTCGTAAAGGTCCCCTTTTGCCCGTCGCTACACGTGATTGGCCAACTTGGCGCAGTGGGGGAAGCACCCCCGAAATTAGGCTCCGCCCATAGTATCGCGACGCGCTGTCCCGCTAACGCTCCTCAACTGTGGCTCAACTGTATTTGATTCGACGAGCGTAGTGCCTCGACTTTTTGAGCGATTTTTTTTCCGGACGTCTACGCAATTTGGGGAATCTAAGGACTGCAATCGTAGCCGCTATAAATATCTTTCGATCTAAGAGATATTCTGTATTCACAATTATCTTATGAGTCTCGTTCTTGCGATTACTAGGTAGTACAGCTATTTGCACGACATGTCTTCACAATTATTTAGCGTCATAGAATAGAAAAAACAAAAGGGGGCCTCTCCGCTGGGGTCTCCCTGGTACCAGCCCGCCTCTCGCGCTCATTTTTATTTCTTGTGTGCGACGTAGTCACATCGCTTTACGGTCATTCTTCGTAATAATTTTTATTTAACGAAGTTAAGAAAAAATATTCTAGATCGGAGTTGTGGAATTGTTGTCGTTCCTTAACGGCCCGCGCAACCTTGGTATCCCCTGTTCCTATCCCTTACGATAGGAGAAACGATTCGATTTGCGCCCTCAGACAATTTACTGTTGTCTCCTTGAAAAACTCAGCGGCATCCGCTCGCAAAGAATCTGAGCCTAATTGCCGGGAGATTATTGGCGAAGCGCATCGGTGGAAAAATATTTCGGAATCAGCAATAGGGATTTTGATGGCGTCTTTAGCATAGAGAACCACAAAACAATAAAGCAGCCCTTTGAAACTTTTGATAAAGTATTGTAGACGCGTCAAGGGAGACCCGTACGAGCCATATGCTAAGTTGGTCGTAGAATCTTTGTCAGAGCGTTTCAGAAGCAGGAGCTTCGCATGGAACACTAAATTATACTAGAGCAGCGATATCGTTTATCTCTGAAGGAAAAGTCACGAGTGATACATTGGTTAAGCCGTTTCTTGAAAGGGTGAAAGTAAAGATCTTCAAAAGGCGTGAGCACGGCGTTTAACACAGTTGCAAAAATGTATCCTTTCACATATCTTAGTTTACCTGGCTTAACGAACAAGTTGGTAACATTATTGGCGCATCGAGTACAAACTTTTTCGCTAATGAAAATAAGTCAATATTATGAAAACAGTCGGAAGTTTGGAAATAAGAGTGCCGGATCTTAGAAAGACATCAAGGTCGGGAGCATGTCAGCCCTTGCTGATACTACTTAAAAAAAAAAAAAAAAACGGAAGTCGGTATTGCAAGCACATTGGAAAGATATAGCATGGTCACAGACTCGTTGCAAGAAAAAATGTGAAACTCTCTTTATTACGACAACGAAGCCTTATAAAGCGGCCACATCTTCTAGAAAAAGTCGATGGATAAAAGCAACTGTCGTCCGAAGTGGACTCAGCTCCGAATTATTCAGCGCATAGCACTAGGCATGCCTCAACATCGGCAGCCCTCAAGAGAGACATTGATATTAGTGTAATTAAACGTACGGCAGGTTGGTCAAAAGATTTGTATTTGCTAAATTTTATAACAGGCCGATAAAGGCAAACCGCAAAGATTTCGCTTCAGTGGTATTATTGTAAGCTAATATTACTGCAAGATAAAAAAAATCTTACCATCTACCTAGTAATCGCGAGAACGAGACTCGTAAGATAGTTAAAGGATCAAACGAACTTATCTGTAAATGATGTTTGATCGAAATTGTCTGTAGAGTGTCGTTCGAGACGATTACTCCCTACCCAATTTGCCTATGGAAAATTTTCCCGCCCTTGGATCACGTGTAAAATGGGCCTAATGCAATTTTATCGTGTGTTTTTTGTTTTTTTTTAACTGAACTTTCAACGATATGCGCGTGAGAAACGGGCCGGCGGCAGGAAGAGCCCAGCGGAGAGGCCCCCTTTCATTTTTTTCTATTCTACGACTCTAAAAACTTGTGGAGACATGTAGTGCAAGTATCTATTCTACCTAGTAATCATCTCGAACGAGAGTTTACAGATAATTTCGATCGAACATCACTTTCAGGTAAGTTCGTATCTATATGTCAGTCACTGACTCACTGACTGACATATAGATAACGCATAGTCTAAATCGTTAAAGATGGAAACATGAAATTTGGAAGATATGTTCCTTAGAAGATTCAGAGGTGCATTAAGAAAGGATTTTCCAAAAATCAACGCTTAAGGGGGTGAAATGGTGTGTAAAAGTTTGTATGGAAAATTGGATTCCTTGCGTATATTAATTTGAAACTTGGTATAAATATCCTTCAAAATAAATAATAAAACACATATTTTAGGATTTTTCAAAACAACCCCTAATTAGGGGTGCAACAGGGTGTTGTATGGGGATATCGAAGTCCCTGCTTTTATCTCAATGGAATTCGGAAGATATGTTGATTAAAGGGCGTAGAGGTGCACTAAAAAAGGATTAGCTTCTCGTATTGTCAAGTATATGTGGGCTATTCGAGAGTATCGAGGGCCTAGAACTTGAATGTGCTTGCCGAAGATCACAAATCATACAATGTTGTCTACAGAACTATATTGCAAAACCATATAACTCTGTTCATAACAATGACATTGTACGATGCTGGAGTTGAATGTTGGCATCGTTTTACTACTGTTACATTAATCACCAACCTTTACCTCAGTCAGTCAGTCTACCACCGTACCTGATAAATATGACACTCTACTTTTCTTCTTTATTTCTTACTTTTTTCTCTCTTTATTTATCTCCTCTCTGGATCAAACCCTAAAGTCCACACGGACAAAGTCGCGGGAAAAAGCTAGTTTTCTATACGTACTTGGCGAGCGAAAGAAAAACTAGATTTGTTCATTTATTAATGTTTTTGGCGATAAGCTTTAAGCGAGAATTGAATCAATCGCTCTAACAGCGTGTTGAAGTGTGCGAGTATCGGGTTTCGAGTGATTGATTTTTCGACAGCTAACATTCTAGCAACACATCCACTTCACCGTCATAATCGATGCAACGTCGAAAAATATATTGCTCGTACGTTCAATATGCTTGGGATATAAACAAATGGGCAACGTAAACGGATGCATAATATTATGTGCTGTAAAGGTTATGTATGTATATGTAATTTGCGCTAGACAGTATCAACAATGAACTAACAGAGGGGCTCTAGACCGATCTTCGTGTTTGCACAAACATTTTGTATTTTCGACAACAAGCGGGTGAATTGCCTTCGGAAATACGAAAGGAAAGGCAAGGAACTGAGGCCGCTGCAGTGGCAGGTGTTTGCGTTTTAAATTTGATTCCGCCTCTTACTCATAATAACGATATACATTTTCTCAGTTATGAACACGTTGCGCATATCTTAATAAATGTTAACTGTAATTCTTTCGAAAACCGGTGTTGTTTGAGATGTAAATTTTCAAATATTGTTTTGGAAAATTTAATGATTTATAGTTGATATTCCAAAAATATGTGGCCATTATTTTCATCGTTACAGAAAAAAAAGGATAAGCTGATTGCTTTTTCACAACGAGGTGCATATTTTTGCAATTGTAGTGCAAAACTTATTTTTTGACAATCCAAAAATGCTCCCCTCGACTCTGTATATCTGGAAGAAGAATAGCAAAAAGTACTATTGAGCTAAGGAAACTACCAACTAAAAGAAAAAGAATGCATGTTTGACAATCCAAAATTTCCTTAAGAGGGGAAATACATGTAACGGCATAAAAAAATCGAAAATCGAAGTTTCGAACGACGAAAACTTTAAGCACGTTTTTCTCAAAACTATATTTTTTAAGTTTGTGCAAAAATTTTACACACAACTCAATAACAATGTTATCTTGAACTTATACCTACTTGTTTATGAAAATCACTCCTAAAAAGTACTTTTTTATTGCAAAGAAGAACGTAAATTGGGCGTAAAATTTAAAAAATGTTCTTCTGTCGTGTCCCATTTTTTTAATTTTAAACTTTTTAATTGTTTCGTAGGTATAAGTTCAGCATTTGGATGTTAAAATACTAAAACTACTTGGCTCATATTTTTTAGATCAATATTGAAGTCGTTGGATTTCCCGCAAACGTCGACATTTTGCAATATTTTTCAATGAGAAAATTTATTTAAACAGTTTAATTATGTAATAATTTGTACCTAACGTTTTATGAATGTAAAATGTTTTGCTCGTTTACAAAAAAAATTCAGAATTGGCTATTTTTTCATCGTCTACATGTATTTCCGCCCTTAAAACGAGGCTCGACTAAAAATAAACCTCGTTCGGTGGAAAAATAAAAAATTGTTCGACCGAAAATTAAACTTCGTGAAAAACAAATAGCTCTTCGAAAATCTTCTCTCTCTTTTGGTGTCAGGGACAAAAGCATTCCAGTAATTCTTCGAAGTCTATTCTCCGAGGAGTGTTGGAGTCTGTGCTACTCGTAAATGAATATCTACTGCGACCCATTCTCTATGGATTTCCGATACAAATGAAACAAACGAGGCGAACATCGCGAGGCGAAAAAATATCCATAACGTTGCGTTAATTTTTTTTTCCAAGAATTTAACGTCGCTTCGTCGAACGAAGAGAAAAGCACATCCTACGAGATTTTTGTTAACACTGATCGGAACGAGATTCTACCACCGGAAATGCAATTTCATCGCGTATAGAGAGATCCGCAATCACACGGTCCAATCTTCGCGTCTAGTTAATTTCACGATATTTCGAACGAGAGGAGGTCAACATACATTTACCGGTTATCGATTGCGAGGTTTCTCTACCATCGTCTCTACGTCCATCACACTATTCGGGCTGTACGATCGGGTTGCAATTACGTGGAATAAAATGTTTATCACATTTTGGGTCGTTCAATTCGTATACACATATATGCTATGTATATAGGGTACATAACCATAGCGTGCCATAGTGGGTAATCGCGAAATTCAAATAACCACAACAGTGCACGACAACGATGCATTCTCGTTTTTATGTTATCTTCATTGCAGTGTCATTGCGTATACGAGAGGAATTGATTGACTTTTTGAGAACGGAAAAATAGTTTTGAAAAGGCGGAGATTTTTTTTTGTCAGCAGTCAAGGCTGCTTCTGCAAGGCATTATTTTTTATTGGCATGTCGAAAAATCAGGCTATTGCTTTTGATTTAGCAATGTTTCGAATATTGAAAAGAATTTCAAGCTCGAGAGAAGAATTAAATAATCTCCTCAGCGTTTTGATATACGATTGTATAAAATTAAGCATACCTGTTGCCTCGATAAAGCTTCAAGTTTGCATTGCTGGAATGCAACGAAAATTGATTCTTTTCAATTACTAAATATTTTTTCCCGATTTAAAAATAAGGAAATAAAAAAATGAAAAAAATTCGTTGCTTTCCAACGATGCGAACTTCAACGTCATGATAACAAAAAAAAAACATGAAGTAAATCAATTTTTCTCACAGTTCAGCGTAGGAAAATATATACTCATACATATTTTGGACAGTGGGACGAACATACCACGGCTCGATTGCGATGCGCGAAGGAAACTAAATGAAAAAATAATATATTTTGTAACTCTTGAATTTTGCACGAAAACTGGTCTTTCCAGCGAGCATACTTCTTTTATATTTTACGTGAACATAATTTTTTATTATTCAGATGGAAGACTGTTCGTATGATAAATGGGAATAAAATTACGAGATTCACATAAAGAGATACATTTCCATCAAAACTTTTAAAAACCTTTCAATTTTATTTTTCAATCCTAACAAACCCAAACACAATATTGTGAATATAATTTTTTTCATTACGATATGATTTGTTAGAAAAAAAAAACAATAATCGGACAAAAATACTTGCAATCCGAGTTTTGAGTCGCAGCGAAGAAATTTTACCCCGTCTATCTGTGATTCCGTTTCGAACGATGTACGTAATAAAAGAAAGAATTCAGAAACGAAAGTACATAAACATCAATGTGGTGAAAACGTGAATGCGGTGTGATGAATGGGGGGCAGGAGTGGAGGAGCGGAAACATTTGATGCAATAACGTGACGGGAAGATTTTCGTTTATCATGTGCTAGAGGAGACACAAAATTATGCACGTTCCATCCGGGATTCATATATGTATATATATATTTATAAACATATATATGCATGTAATCGTAGCACTGAGAAGAGGGTCGGAGGTACTCACCCTGTGCCTCATACTTACTGGAAAAGTTCCTCGTCGCGATCATAGTCGTCAAAATCGCGCCCTGTCGACACAAACGCAAAATATTTTCATTGAGAATAGACAGAACGATATACAATTATCACAATAACTACATTTTCTGATTTATCGCAAGGAAAAAACCTAACGTTACGATGAAACTCCGTATTTCATTGGAAAACGGGGCAATAGAAAACGGGAAATATTCTGACAATATTAATTACGAGCAGTTGAAAATACAGCTAACAAATGTTTCACCCCCGCCCCCCCCCCAAAGATAAGTTTCCATGTGCGTTCAGAAAGAGCAAACGCGTTCGAACGATTTTTTTCAAGCCGCTTGAGTGTCGCAAAGTCTTGTGTACTTCGCCAAAATGTTCTATTTATCGTGGCAATACTTTGCCCACCTCGATGCGAGAAATGTTCCGCACTTGGAACATACAAATTTTGCACAGTAAAATTCCGGAAGTTGGTCACTTTGGTGAGTTTTATAAAGCACAATTTTTATCGAGAAACACCCTCGGAAACCAATTACGTCCGAAAAAAATAAGAAAAAAAAAAACCATCCATCGATTTCCCACTTTGACCTTTATTTCCAAGCGTTATTTATCCTTAAGAGAAATTTGAAAAAAGAAAAAGAAAACCTCGGAAATCGACGCTTGTTGGTTTCTACAGAGCGAAAACTTATTCCTAAGTGTTTTCATGACGTCAGACCGGATTAAAAGAACAGTGTGAACGTATAATTTTCTTTATCTTTCTAAACGGTTGCGAGTGTCATTCAGCGTGGTTGTCGTTTCTGTCCTCTTCTCTTTCTTTTTTTTCTTTTTCGTTATTTTTTTTTCCTTCTTTTCTTCAGTTCGTTCGCGACGTGAAGAGTCGAACTGGTCGATATTAACGGCGTCACGACCGGTTAAGAATCCGAAGCCGACTGGCTTGACTCTCTTACACGTGTGCACTCTTAAACGAGCCATGTCCAGCATTGTCAATAATTTCAATGAATGTGTTCGACACACACACACACACACACACACATACGTCTGTACATCTACGTATCGATCTATGTCGATATGGATATATAGATATACTTGTATGCACGGTTCATGTATGTATTCAAGAAGTTCCAACTGCATCACGTTGGCAATAACGGATCTATATAGATCGAGCTTAGAACGAGGCCATCCTTATGGCTCACGGTAAAGTCTATAAAATTGTTTTTCTCTCTTGCGTTCTTTTCTGGATTTTATTTATCGGAGTTTTTTTTTTCATTTTCGCTCTTCTTACCTTCAACTTGCGCCTTGCGTTGAACTTCTTCAAGCAGTCGACAGTCTCTTGCCTGTGGACCACCGATGCCACGCGTTCGCGTTGCTGCAATTCACAAAAACAAAAGTTTCGTTCGTCAATATCGTACTCGAGTGCAGATTCGCGAGTTTATCGAAAGCATTAATCTTATGGAATGATAATTTGAAACGACAGCGATCTCATTTACTTTGAGTTCGTTATATGTATATACAGTGAAACCTCCTTTATACGTTTTGCACTTATACGTTTTTGTCATTTATACGTCGATTTTTTCTGGCCCCGGCCAATTCTGTCTATAAATATGTAATAAAATTTCATTTCTACGTTTTTCACTTATAGCTTATCAATTTTGTTCCTCAGCGTGCGTTTCGAGGTCCGTTTTTTTTATCAGTTATACGTTAATCAGCGTTCTGTGACACAAAAAATAGAGACGTTTAAAACAATTTGTACAACCCGAACCTCGATTTTTTTCACTGTAAAACTTGAGGATTGTACTATGTATGCACGTATGCATTATTACATATCTCTTATTAATACGAACATGTCTGTTATTTACGAGCCTAAAACGTCAAAGCTTCAATATTACAAGCTCGCGTTGAAAAAAAATTCACAACGAAAATGTAAAAAAACATTGATTTGTCTCATTACTTCATTACTACTAATCTAATCCTCAATTTGAAAATCAAACATTAGGACAATAGAGGTACTGCGATAAAAAATATCGCTAATTATGCACCAATAACCATTTCCAAATGGTGAAGAGTTTCAGATATATACTGTATTTTACTTTTACGTTATTCTCATTTATACGTCATACTTGTATATAGCCGTTGAAAAAACGTATAGCTGGAAGTTTCACTGTATTTATATCCATATATTATCTATATTTGAGAGAAACGCAAGAAAAAGATGTTACGTCACACTTACGCAGATCCATGGATGCCTGAGTGCCTCACCCGCGGTAATGCGCCTTGACGAGTTAACCGTGAGCATCTGATTGATGAGATTTCGAGCCTCGGGCGTTACGGTGTCCCATTCGGGACTGGGATACTAAAAATTAGGAATATTTTTGTGTAAACGCATATGTAAGCGTTGGTTTGTACGCAATTTTATCTCTTAATTATGAATTTTCGTCTTTCTATCAACTCATCTCGTGTCTTCCCTTTTCATTGAACTCACATCGTACGCCCCAGCCTTGATCTGTCCGTATAACCGATGCTGATCCTCGTCCCAAAACGGCGGATAACCGACTAGGAGGATGTAGAGGATAACGCCGCATGCCCAAATGTCAACCGGTTTGCCGTATGGCTCTTTCTTGAGTACTTCGGGGCTTAGGTAACCGGGCGTCCCGGCGAAACCTTCAAATTTACGATCGCTTATCAGATGCGAGTATGCGAGCGATTATCGATTCCGATAAACTTGACGTCAAATGCCCGTGAATTGTTACAAATCGGGCCCATACAGAACGTTCTTAATCAAATGGGCAATCATTTGAATGGTATTTTCAATATTGTGTCTACATTTGATATACGAATTTTCTGAGGAAAAAACCACAGAATTGTTTTTATTTTTCGTTTTCTGATAAGTCATTTATGTTATGCAGGAAAACATATGTTGATGCAATCAAGATTATTAAAGACAATTTTGACAGATAGCGTAGATGTACTATTTTTTCAATATGTATATACAGGGTGAGGCACATAAAGTGTTACAGAGCAATAGCACTCAAACTATTGATCATATCCAAAAATGTTTCAGACAAAAGTTTCAGTGTTCGAGAAGGCCGTCATACTGGACCACGCTATTTTTTTTATCGGTGGAGGCGCTGAAGCTACGTCAAGGTCAACTCCACTTTTTTAAATGGAACCATGTATTTTTTTTTGATGACATTATTACCGATTTCAAGACGAATTCAGCGACCTACAACACAAGGTCATTCTAGTCACGCAAAGTATGAAAATAGTCGAAAAATCGAAAAACATCGGAATAATCACTTTCAAAGGATCCACTAACCTTGGTTTGGGTCTACCTACAGAAGATGCTCGAAGTGATGACCCTCGACTTGTAAGCACTTGTTAATTCGCTGATGACAAGACCGTCTAACTTCAGCCAACATTTGTGGTGTAATTTCGGTACATGCTCGGCGTATTCTTTCTTTCATGTCGTTAGGCGTGGTAGGTGCTACCGCCATTACGCGTTCTTTTACAAAACCCCATAAAAAGTTCATTTTCGCGATTCGATGTACTCACATTAGAAGGTAATGCGTGACTAACTGATATGTCAAAAGAAAATGCGTACTTGCTGCCGACAAGAAACATTGGTATCGTAAGAAATGAAAACAGCGATCAAACAAGTGTTTACAAGTCGAGGGTCATCACTTCGAGCATCTTCTGTAGGTAGACCCAAATCAAGGTTAGTGGATCCTTTGAAAGTGATTATTCCGATATTTTTCGATTTTTCGACTTTTTTCATACTTTGCGTGACTAGAATGACCTTGTGTTGTAGGTTTCTAAATTCGTCTTAAAATCGGTAATAATGTCATCGAGAAAAAAATACATGGTTCCATTTAAAAAAGTGGAGTTGACCTTGACGTAGCTTCAGCGCCTCCACCGATAAAAAAAATAGGGTGATCCAGTATGACGGCCTTCTCGAACACTGAAACTTTTGTCTGAAACATTTTTGGATATGATCAATAGTTTGAGTGCTATTGCTCTGTAACACTTTAGGTGCCTCACCCTGTATATATCCTTCACTAAAAATAATGGATGCACGATTTTTTTGTTATCTAGAAAATCATTGCCTCAGGCGTCAAGGGAAACGGAGACCTATGGAATATTGATGAGTTTTTGAACGAATTTTTTGTTTACGGCTTCATCCTCTTTTGCTGTTGTGAAATATTTCGAAATAATGGGATTATTATGAACACCTTTGTGTGGTCCAAACCTTCGTGTATACATGTGTGTGTGTGCGTTGTGTGGGTGTATACACACACACACACGACACACACGCACACACACACACATTTATAAATGGGTAATTTATAAAGTTTTCTCGGGAAAACTACTTTTCAACGAAGACTCATAAAAGTATCATCGCCGCCCTCGAGAGATTCGGGGGTCAAAAGATCTCATCCCCATTGCTTCGGTAAAAGAAGTGTATTTCGCTCCCTACGCTCACTTTATTTCATGCTCGTCTCGACCACATATTTTTCTCTCACGCGCAAAGTTTCGGAAGGGAAGG
Organism: Ophion ventricosus; assembly: GCA_963932345.1. Classification (NCBI taxonomy): domain Eukaryota; kingdom Metazoa; phylum Arthropoda; class Insecta; order Hymenoptera; family Ichneumonidae; genus Ophion; species Ophion ventricosus. The sequence goes on along the minus strand of OZ010715.1, from coordinate 11,149,318 downwards.
AAAGGGCGAGGAAATGATGAAAGACGGGAAAAGAAGAAGGGAGGGAGCGACAGAGAGAGAGAGGTATGGGACGAGGAAAAAGACGAAAAAGTTACGAAGAAATTTGTGACGATGAATTTAAGAAGAGGCATTAACCCCGAGGAGTTCAACTTACCGTACCACGCCTGTGCATCGTTCTGTATCTCAATCGCGAGACCAAAATCCGCGAGCTTAACCACCGCTCCCTTGAGTTTACTCGCGAGCAGCAGATTCTCCGGCTGTTGATAATTACAATGAAAGCATTTGGTTCGTTTTTTTTTCTCGGGGGTATTTGAAGCCAAAAGAAAGCCAAAGTATTTTACGTTTGATTTAATAACGTATGTTTTCGCTTCTGATCTTCAGTCGAAACGAAAAGAAGTTTCGTTCTTCGAAGAGTTGGAACGTATTTTTTTTTTTCGAACTCGGGAATGAAATCAATTTTCTTGGTCCTGTTTTAAAGTGATTGGAATTATGGGTGTAAAGAGCGATACAAGGGTTTGAGCAGACCTTGAGATCCCTATGCACGATTCCATTCTGATGGCAGTGATGAACACTCTCGAGAATTTGTTGTATACAGTGAGATGCGTCTGCCTCGCTATAGAATTCACGGGCAACTATGTCCTCGAAGAGTTCGCCACCGGTGACTCTGTAAAACGTTGCAAAAAAAAAGGAAAATAAATCGACATTCCTATAGTCATATTTCTCTACCTTCTTGGATCAGAAACTCATGATCTTTTTAAAATAATTAAAAAATGAGCGATACCCCGTGCAGAAATTAGCGTAGGGATCCAATTGGATTTACATACTTATCCCTATTTCCTGATGAGGATCCAATTGGATTTACATACTTATCCCTATTCCCTGATAAGGATCCAATGGGATGACGCATTGGATCCCTATACTAAAACGTCATGCTCGTACATTGGCTTCGACTCAGGATTCCTCATCGGATTCCAATGTACGAATTCCAAACTGAATTCTGAAGGATTCCTAGATTATCAACGAATTTGATACGATCCTTCATGGATCACTTCGTATTCTGTATACGTTAAATTTTCTTAACAAAATATATAGATATACAACACGAGTGGATCTTGAAAAAGTATAAATCTTATATTAAAAAAATATAAATCGCTCAAAAACGAATATTTTAAAAAACGATCTGAATCACACCACGGAAAATCCATTGTAATTATCGTTTGTTATTTTTTTTTTATTGCACTTTGACACAATATACTACATACGTACAAGTTCACGGAACTTGCAGATTATGTTTCAATACGTCGAGTTTTTTTTCGTGACTTTTCACATATTTTCGTGTTGAACGTGGTAAGAATTGTCAAACGGCGTTTATCGAGGAACAGTGTAGAATCCAATTGGATCCCGATGTGGAGTGCCCTATCATTTGGGAGATCCAACAAATTCTGGTTGAGAATTTCAAATGAAACATTCTCAAACGTCAATCGGGAAATTGTGCGCAATTCACTTGGATTCCAATGTGGACTGCCTACGAGCGCCGTCCCTATCAAATCCCTATATGAAAGTGGTAGGATTTGAGGACTCCGCAAAAAATTTCTGCACGGGACATAGCCCAGTACGTAAAACTCGGTGGGAATCAGAACATTTATCGACTTCCACAAGTGGCATTAATTTTTAATTAGCCAATTCCTATAGCGAACGTAATTCTCGTAAAACGAATCAAATCAATATATCGTATACCCTGGTAACTTTAAATAAACGCCACTGAAGCGAACATTTTCTTTCGCCCGTGACACAATCACGATACAGTGAAGCAAGAAAAACAAAATCTATAAATCGTCGTACTACGATCAATCGATTGCGAATCGATCGGCGTTTACAAAATACGTGAAATCATTGCAGGGCAAAAAAAACGAAAAAAACAGAGGGGTGAATCGCAGCTGAACGGAGATGTGATCCATAAATGTTCATTACATAAAAATGCGGGAAAGGCAAACAAATCTTTAAAGATGCAGAAAGATTTATTAAAACGATGAAGGTTGACATTGAATGAGATACAAGTGAGACAGAGAAAAGAGAGAGAGAGAGAGAGAGAGAGAGAGAGAGGGCATTCACTGATTGGCATAAATTTGCAGAAAAAAATACAACTGATGATCGGGAGTGACCCGCGCTGCACTTGTTTGGTCTGTTTCTCTCCCTCATATAATTCTCGTCTCGTGCAATTGTCGAGATTGCAACAGACTAGCAGCTTCGTCGGGAATTCGTAACGACTCGTGTATAAATTCACAATCGGGATACGACTAAAAATGGTTCTAAGAAGAAACATACGAGGTAGATTATTGACAAAACGAATGATTCGTGCGTCATTCCCTTTCACCTCTGTACATTATTGATCGGTATAATAAAACTCCGACCGTAACCACAACTCCCTCTGGGAGTTTGTGAATGAAGTATTGAACAGAGGCGAAAAATAAGACGTCCGCGCGAACGTGAGAGATTGATGATAATCGATTTCAATGATTGCCGATCAATAATTCAATAACGAATATAGTAATAGTAGCGGAGAAACGGCACTTCGAATACTTATAAAATTGTGGTGTTGTGATTTATGTGAGAATATATTGCCCGTTGGAATGCAATGACAATTCTTTTAGATTATTTTTTTTTAAAATAATTTTCAAATAATATTTCAGAAAATTATATTTTTTTAATGTAAGAAAATCTAATGTTACTAAAGTCATATCTTTGAAAATATGTTTTGTAATATTTACGAATAATTGTTTTTATTATGGTTTGAAAACTCGTTTTCTGCATATTTACATCTCAATTATAATCCTGAAAAAAGTTTCAATGTTATTCGCAGTCTCGATGTGCCAAAAGAAATGGGAAATGGAAAAAAAATTGCATTCCAACGATCAAACCGCAACGTCATATTTCAAACACGAATCGTGACGCTATGTACCCAAAATAAAAATAGAACAATAAATCTCTCATCGATAAATGCTAATAATGCGTAATAATAATTTACAGTTAAAACATAAAAATAAAAAAGCACGCAAATTCGATGTACATAATAAAACAGTTTGCCATCCGGTACCACCGATTGTTTATAAATATTGACTGAGGCACGGGAAGTTTGTACTTTTTTGTTGTTAACAAAAGAACGAAGTGTACCGACAATAGTTCGTAAAAACAACAGTCAAATAATATATTGATCGAATAAGTTGGCAAGGAAAAATTCAGAAGACAAGGAAATTACATTAACGGGCATAAAGATGAATTTTAGTATTTTCGTTACTGTCCCAGAAGCATTCGTCGAAAAATGAAGGGACGGCGCAGGAAAGCTCCGAATAATAAACGATATACTCACAGATCGAAGACGAGATAGTGGCAGTTTTCTTCTTGTATACTTTCGTGTAATCGCACTGTAACAGATAAACAGAAAATAAAGCTACGATTAATGGAATGTTTTCTCACAAGCCTCACTCTTGCGGAATTCTACGCTCACGGAGCGATAGTGCGAGCGGAGAATGCAGTCCCGGAGAGAGAGAGTGAAAGTGCACAGAGGGAAAATTGCAACAATTCGAATTTCCTCGACGTTATTGCGCTTTCTAATTAAATTAGCCGAATAATGTTCCGGAAGTTACGGGAAAGCTCCGGGGGCCTCGCGTAGCGATACATGTGCACATCCGTGTAGACCACCATCTTTTCATTGCACACTTGTATTTAGTCAGATACAATAGTACGAACCGGAAAGCGAATAGTACCTCGGCAATCCTAGCATGTAGTACTTTGCGCAAGTCCAACCTTGACCTTTTGTATTTAGTATATACCCAACCTTGACCTTTTGTATTTAGTATATACCCTGTATCACTATATTTTTATATCACGTAAGAAGGGGAAGGTGTACTCGCACTTGTTTATTTCAGCGAAACAATATCACGCGGAATATCCACCGATATATATTTTGTTATTCTCCTCCCTCGCGGAACAAAGCGCACATACGTATTTAGATAAAGTTGTCAGAGAATTTCGCAACTTTGCGCCTTGACTTTTTTGCAACATGAAAGGGATTTTTTTTATGTAGTTCCAGCACGCCGTTTGTACTTCTGTGCGGTACGCGCGTTGTGAAACAATACCCGTACAGAAATTGCAGTGGCGATGCAATTGGATTCCCATACTTGTCGCTACTTCTTGATAGTTCCAGTCAAAATTTATAGCCTCCTCTGAAAACTCGCAGGACTCATTTCTTTTGTAATGTACAAGGCGCCGGCCTACGTTCAACCTACCAAACACCATTTGTCTGTTAGTCCTCTCAAACCTTTTTTTTCGACCCCCCGTTTCAGTGAAATGTGCAAAAGACAGGCCTTCTTAACCTGCTTTCGATCTCAAGTACGTTGCCTCGACCCTACCTAGCCGGCTTTGAGACCAAATACGATATCTCCTCCATCAACAGTCCATTGTCGGCTGATCGGTAACCCGTTCGATGACGAAATAAATACGTTTTCCCTGAATGGAGGGTCCAGAGGGTCTACAGTGCGCCTACAGTAGGTCGAAAGAGGGGCCAGTACGTTCTGTGGGAGGGCTCGAAGTATGCCCACCTGGGGTTTCGCAGGTTCAGTTGCGCTGTGCGTTGGTCTCCTTTGAGTGACAATGACCAGTTTCTGCCATTCGGGAGGTTCACCAGAGGCCCTAACGTATCGGCATTCCAAACATTGTACCCTCGTTTAGGTGCCCGATAATCCGCTATGGCTGATCTCCGCTCGGGGAAGGAGGCCTTTATTTTGCGCGTTGATCGCGGCTCGAAAGTTTTGACTCGGACGGGACTCAATGCGTCATCGCACTGGATCCTGATACTAAAAAGTCACGCTCGTACATTGGATTGTAACCGAGACTCCTCATTGGGATCCAATGTACGAATCCAATATGAATACTAAAAGATTTCTACATTATCGAACAGCATCTGATACGATTCCTCACGGACCCGATCGCATTCTGTACGTTGAATTCTCTAGACATACTATATATATGAGTGGATCTTGAGTGTAAAACGCGCCAAGTTTTTTCGCGTGACTTTTCACATATTTTCGATTCGAACATAGTAGTAATGTGCAAACGGCGTTTTTCGGGGAACAGTGTAGACCCCAATTGGATCCCAATGGGGGAACCCTATGTGCGGTTTCCCTAACAAATCCCTGGCAGAGATATGGGTGCATTTTGGGACTCCCGAACAAATTTGTGCACGGGGTCATGGAAGGATATTTTTGCTTGGGAGATCTAACAAATTCGGGTTTAAAATTTCGAATAATAAATTCTCAAACGACATTAATCGGGAAATAGTGCAGATTCCACGTGGATTTCAATGTGGACTCCCTACGTACGGCGTTCCTATTAAATCCCTATTGGGATGTGGTAGAATTTGGGGACATCCCAACTAATTTCGGCACGAGTAATGAGCAACTTGTTCATTCCGAAGTTTTCATACTTTTTCAATAAAGTTACCAGATGTTACAACTCACTACCCGTGCAGAAATTTCTTAGGGATAGCTAAGTTCCGATCAGATCCCGATCGGGATATGATACAGATTTCCTAGAAGAGTAGATACCCTCCTAGAATTCCCTCATCAGAATCCAGATGGCGCCTACTACGTAGCACAAGGCGGAGGCATGGTGGTAAGAATTTGAAATACGTATTGAATACATTTTTCTTAGAAAATTAAATATTATTATTATTTCCAGTGTTCCATCGTATACCCTTACGTGTTTTTACGTATATCACTTCACAATTGATCCCTTTTCCTATCATTCCCTACCCGCACTTCGCTAATCTGACCTAACTTCCGTTGCGTCCATAGCTGTCTTAAGCTACACTATACCGCATTTGCCGATGTTACGGAGAAACTGTGGAAAACCCGTACCGGTATAGATGGCCCCATATTCTTCTGATGCTCTGGTGCACGATACTTTCACTCAAGTATTAACACCAAAGTATCAGAAGGATTAGCCTTCCGCGCACAGGTTGATGTGCCAGCCGGTGCACGGCTAAGCGGTCACCGCTCCGAGTATTGGTCATGCGCAACGGTGCTTCACTCGAAGTATCGCCGGAGCCGAATCTCGATCGCACATCCACCAGTGTCGGTCGACTAGCGCATTTATATATGAACTTCAGAAACGTCCAGACACTGTATGTTTGTTCGTCTTTAACGCCCAGGCCGCATGCCCCAAGAGTGTTGTGAGGGGTTGCGTAGCGACCCCCGGGGGTACATTAAGCTGAAAAAAACCTGGCAACGTTAGTCTTTCCATGAATATTTGTAAAGTAGTGGTAGATTTACTGAAACACCAGAAAAAGTCATTTTTTTGTACTTTTTTCAAACTGATGTCAAGGATGGAAAAAAATTGTTTCTCAAAAATCAATGAAAGGGTCTTATAGGAAATGTATTCTAGTTTTCAAAACTGCCCTTTAGTTCTCTGTGCGATTATTGATTGCTGAGATATCAATGGTCAAAGACAAAAGGATCCTTTTTCATTCAAAGTCGGATATCTCAGCAAAAAATTGACGTAGAGAGACTGATAAAAAATGAAATTGTAACTGAATAAACAAGCTAACTAAAATATGCATTGGTTCAACGGAAAAAAAATTTTCCGAGCCCGTGGACCCTTGAAAAAAAACAAAAAAATTTTGAAAATGTTTGTCTCGCGATATTTCTTATGATTGCGAGATAACTGTAGCTCGTAAAAAAAAATTGCCAAAAGATTTAAAAACTAGAGACTTGAAGCTTCAAAATGCTTTTTTTCATCTCGATACGACCATTTTTCACAGAGATACAGCACTTCAAAAAACACTTAAAAAAAGGGAAGAAATTTTCTGTTCCTTTAATTCTTTGGAGTAGTGTATATATTTATATATAAAAAGGATATTCCGTGAAGGTTTTTTTTCCGACACGTTGTCATTTGAGACGAGTGTCTATTCTATAGAAATGTCGTTTCCGTAGTTTTTTTTCCTTTCTACCCTTTTCCTCCTTTTTATTGCAAAACGAATCCTTGAAAACGATGCCATCTTCGATTCATAAGAAAATCATCTACAAATTTTTACATATATAGTCATCTTCCTGTGAATCGAAGATAGCATCCTTCTCAATATATACATAAATACGCAGACATATATAAAAGTAGCGCTGAATCTCGTTCGCCACCTGATAAAGAATTGGGAGTCGCTCACAAAGCCTCCTCGTCTTTTAGATCGAATACATCGAGTATTCGAACTGAAAGTCCCCTCGAGTTCAAGACCGCTCTCACTCACTTTGATTTGAGAGAAGAAGCCGACGCGGTAGAAGGCTTGGAGAGGGAGCGCAAGGACAAAGAAATAAAATGGACAACGGCGGCGTGTGAGAGTAGGTATGAGAGGCGACAAGGGGCTGGGATAAAGTACAGGTTACCCGTATAGCGTTTAACAATCGGCGCAGAGCTGGTCCATGACCGGCTATCGTACTGCCAACATAGGCGGTATATCATCTTTTATGTCGGCCCTGTCATGGGCTACAGTTGGACTGTTAACATGGGACCATGATCATTACCCACTACTGGTCTATAATTGCAAGCCAGATATGGCAATGTCATTGGCCCAATCGCGGCCCAATGTTAGGATCCAATTTTCAATTGCTATCAACTGGCCAACTTTGGTCAACAGTATAGGCTGTAATATGGACAGTAATATGGATTATACGCGGCTGCCCTTAATGGGCCCCATATGGCTGTCGAAATCCGCGGCTATAATATATATACAAAATCGGCCTTTATTTTACAAAATAACGTTTATTATCAAAGATATATTTTGTTTTTGCACCCCTAGGGTGTGGTAATACAAAATAGATTTTTTTTTATAAGTCTTACACTTATTTTCAGAAGTTCCCACCTTGTTTAGATTTTATGACATACTCTTTCGTTTGTAGAACAATTTATGCGTATATTTTAGTTCACACTGGCCTTAATTAATAAACAGTCTTTTGACTTTAAAATACTTTGAACAAATTAAAAACTGAAAAGAAATGTCTTTTTCTTGTCTATAAGGAACTATTATTTTTAATTCCTTCCTCATTTCTATTTTTTTTCACGACGAATTATGTTTATTCTTTAACATAATTCATATATTTATTTTATATATATATTCTTTATATTTTTGAACGTTCCTCTTCATATTTGAAGTCTTTTGATTTTTAATCTCTGAAAAAAAAACATTACCTCGACAGGAGTCATTTTTTCAACAACATAACTAAACATAAACTTTTTTAAACGTTTCTTTCAATAACTTTTTTAAACAACATAAACTCTCTTGAACGTTTTTATAATGGAAAAATAATGTGTCTTAGCACAAAAAGTCAAAAGGTAAAACTACTTTTTGGTTTGTAAGGAATTTTTCTTCTGTTCATATATTTCGTCAAATAAAAGCACCCAAATATAGCAATTATATTTGAGTCTCGTTATCTGCACCGTGGTCAGCAATGCCTCGATTCTTGCGGCCACCGTCTCTATCTGGAGCACAGGAAAGCCAGCGTCCAACTTGGCCAGGTAGACCTTTGACTTCGTTGTAATCCCCAAATCGTTCCATTAAGACCGCTGAAAAATCAAAACTGAGTTGAGATCGAATACCAGCATGTACATAACAAAAGTTTGCGAAACCATAAGATACTCACAGCTCAAGCACTCGTAGGTTTTGGTCTTGCTGAAGTCACGTTTGGCAACGTGGTTCTTGATTATCTTACCGGTTCCAGAATATTTCAACGAGACCGCTTTGGATAGAGTAGCGCCCATTATTTTGGAAATGGAACGCTTAACCGTCGTCTCTCCACAAATGGTAACACGAAACAAAGTCATCTGTAATGAGTATTAGATAATTTTTATTTCGTAATGAGTATTAGATTATTCTTATTCTTTATTTATCGTAAAACTATTTTACCAGTGATCTATACTTCTCCTTGGATTGAGACAGTGATTCATCAAATTGAATGAGTTCATCCAGCGATTGGATTGGAAATGTGACGCTCAATGTTGTCCTCGCAGCGTCGGTGTCGTTTTTTTTAGACATGTCGGCAACATTCAACAAGATCGTGTTTTTTACCCCGCTCAATCCCTCGCGCAGCTCATATTGTGTGCTTCGCTTTAGAGAGCTTATCACGGTATGAAACTCCGCAATCATGCGCTCTACTTGAACGTCAATATAATCCTTCAGAGATGCTAAAAAGTAGGTCGAATCAATTCACATAGAATTCGAACAATTTATGTTGTATCATAGTTCCGAATAATTTTTGTCGCTTACCCAAGGCCGGGTCAAGCTGATGGTCATTCTTCTGCTCGAGTTCCTGGATCCTCTTTTCTAATATCGTAAAAAATTATATTAAAAAAAGTTAGACTCTATCATTGACACGTAAGCATGTATACATACACGCAGATTGGTGGAGAGTAAAACAACTACCTAATTGTATTTTATCTTCCCTCGAATACGTTTTCCATTGACGCTTTGTACGTTGATGGCAGGATTCTGCTTCATCCAGTGATGGAGCCGTCGATGCATTCAAATCACGCGTAAAGCGTACACATCCATCCTCGGTCTCGTCAATTGTTGGCATTCTCCTGACACTCTGTAGCGCTTCCTTTAATGATGATCCTTCTGCCGAAGATGTTCGTTCGGCCTCACTTTCGGTCAATGCGATATCGAAATCGATATATGATTTACGTAGTCGCTTCTGCCCTTTTTTGAGGCTTTCTGAAAAACATTTATATCTAAATAAGATGTCAATCAAATTAAATTCATTAATATGCAATTCATATGAAACGAGTCGTACTTGCATAGCACAGTATCCTCACAGGATATTTTTTCCATTGTTCGTCGGGTGCCTGCTGTTTGGCAGATCTTTGTACTGCTGAAAATTGGGGTACGCACAGACACAACGTTTATCTTCCTGTTGTTCAATCCATGAGGATGGCACCAGGTCTGTTTGATCGGTACCGTCATCCTTCTGGGGAAGAAACAAAACAACTGCGAAGGGGCCCGAGCTTTCTTTCTCGCCGAATGTCATTATCTGAAAAATTCAAAAGAATCATTTGGACATAGCACACACTCGCATGATACATCATTCACTATAATCATCTCATCGAAATGAATTTTACTTACCAATCAGCAGAAAGTTGAACCAAATACACAGAGGGACGCGTTTGTCGATGGAAGGCGGCTAAATCTAATCTGTGGCAGAAGAAAGAGCTATAACTATATTCATATAGTTCATCGCCAAAAAAATTCTTATGTATATGCGGAAGTAGCGATGCAAAGTCGATCCTGATTCCTCTGTCTCTTACTGTAACAAAGGATGACGCGGTGCGAAGACGTTTGCGTCGTGTTAGCAAGCATATCCCCCCGTTCTTCTTTTCTTCCTTAACCCATACACCATCGGCGAAAAATTTCCGGACAAAAATTCAAAACAGTTCCGGAACGATTTTTTATGCCATTTCGCCGATAGTTGACATAAATGAATTTAATAAACGGTATTTTGAAAGTAAGGAATTCACCTTGATTTCGTTTTTTGTGAACATTTTTTACTATTTTTTTTTTTACGACTAGTACCCTTTTTCGAAATCGACCATTTTTTGCCTTTTTTTTGTTCCTTTTCTGGTGGACCCCGTTTACAGACAAATTCTTTTTATCCATTTGTTTGACCGGAATCATAAAGGGGGGAGGTTAAGCTTCAATTTGTTTTTTTAAAAGCTTCGTACGATTTTTTATTCTAAAGATATTTTGATTTTTTTGAAAAAAGAGACAATTTCGAAAATAACGTATAATGCGAAAACGACAAGGATTCAAGGAAAATCTTAAGATAGTAAAAGGTTGAATCGATTTTCGTTGAGTTCGCGAGAATTTATTCAATTTTTTTTTCGAAACATTTTTTTCACCTATTTTCAGTAAAAAAAATTAGATGATTTAATTACCGTAAATCGAGAACTAAGGAGTTTGTTGTAAAATTTCAAGAGAGGAAAATTTTTTATTGTTCTATTTTCAACCCTATAGAATTATTTCAGATTTTTTTTCGACAAGTTTTAACGGGGAAAAAAATGTCGAAACAAAATCTGAAATAATTCTATAGCGTTGAAAATAGAAAAATGTTCCTCTCTTGAAATTTTACAACAAACCCCTTAGTTCTCGATTTACGGTAATTAAATCATCTGATTTTTTACCGAAAACAGGTGAAAAAAAAATTACGAAAAAAAATCCGAAGATATTCTCGCGAACTCAACGAAAGCCGATTCAACTTTTTACTATTTTAAGGTTTTCCTTGAATCCTTGTCGTTTTCGCGTTATACGTTATTTTTCAAATTGTCTCTTTTTTTTTAAATCAAAATACCTTTAGAAAAAAATTGGACGAAGCTTTAAAAAAAAATAAAATTGAAGTTTGAGCTTCCCCCTTTATGTTCCGGTCAAAGAAATGGATACATTTTTTTTGTCTGTACACGGGGTCCACCAGAAAAGGAACAAAAAAAAGGCAAAAAATAGTCGTTTTCAAAAAAGGGTACTAGTCGTAAAAAACAGTAAAAAATCTTTAAAAAAACGGAATGAAGGTGAATGCCGTTTATACCCCTTTAAAATGGCGTTTATTAAAATCATTTATGTCAACTATCGGCGAAATAGCATAAAAAATCGTTCCGGAACTGTTTTGAATTTTTGTCCGGAAACTTTTCGCCAGTAGTGTATACTGGCGAAAAGTTTCCGGACAAAAAACAGGGTGAGGCACATAAAGTGTTACAGAGCAATAGCACTCAAACTATTGATCATATCCAAAAATGTTTCAGACAAAAGTTTCAGTGTTCGAAAAGGCCGTCATACTGGACCACCCTATTTTTTTATCGGTGGAGGCGCTGAAGCTACGTCAAGGTCAACTCCACTTTTTTAAATGGAACCATGTATTTTTTTTCGATGACATTATTACCGATTTTAAGACGAATTCAGCGACCTACAACACAAGGTCATTCTAGTCACGCAAAGTATGAAAATAGTCGAAAAATCGAAAAATATCGGAATAATCACTGTCAAAGGATCCACTAACCTTGGTTTGGGTCTACCTACAGAAGATGCTCGAAGTGATGACCCTCGATTTATAAGCACTTGTTAATTCGCTGATGAAAAGACCGTCTAACTTCAGTCAACATTTGTGGTGTAATTTCGGTACATGCTCGGCCTATTCTTTCTTTCATGTCGTCAGGCGTGGTAGGTGCTACCGCCATTACGCGTTCTTTGACAAAACCCCATAAAAAGTAATCTGGTGATGTTAGATCTGGCGAACGAGGTGGCCAAACTACAGGGCCGCCTCGTCCTATCCACTTTTCACCAAAAATCTCATTCATCACTTGTCTTGAACACAGAGCATAATGGGGTGGTGCACCGTCGTGTTGCATCCACATGTTCATGCGAACATGCAAGGGCACGTCTTCCAGTAATTGAGGCAGTCCGTTTTGCAGAAAGTTTGCGTAAACTTGCCCAGTCAAGCGACCTTAAAAAAAATAGGGACCAATGACGTGATCGCCGACAATGCCGCACCAAAAATTAACGGACCACGGATGTTGAAATGGTACAGTTCTCATCCATCGAGCATTCTCATTTGCCCAATAATGCATGTTATGCCTATTCACATTTCCCGTATTTGTGAAGTTAGATTCGTTAGAAAAAAGCACATGACTCAAAAATGAGACATCTGTGCGCATTTTTCTACGAATCCAGTTACAGAAATTGACGCGATTTAGGAAATCATTGCCGTACAAATCCTGATGTAATGACATACGATACGGATGGAACTTGTGTTGATGTAAGATTCTTAATACAGATCGCTGACTAATTCCACTCTCTCTTTCCATTTGCCTGCTGCTCGCATGTGGATTTAGTGCAGCAAAAGCTAAGATAGCAGCCGCATTATTTTCATTAACAATCGGTCGACGTTTGACTCGTGTTTGTTTCACTGTACAAACGAAGCGACAGAAACGGTCAGCTAATCGCTTACAAGCCATGTGCGATTTTTGTTGCCTATCCCGATAACGAGCCGCATACAAATCTTTGGCGTTTCTGTAATGTTTACGGCATTCCCCCAGCACCATCAACATATCAAAAGATTCTTCAAAATCGTTCATTTTCGCGATCCGATGTACTCACATTAGAAGGTAATGCGTGACTAACTGATATGTCAACAGAAAATGCGTACTTGCTGCCGATACGAAACATTGGTATCGTAAGAAATGAAAACAGCGATCAAACAAGTGCTTACAAGTCGAGGGTCATCACTTCGACCATCTTCTGTAGGTAGACCCAAACCAAGGTTAGTGGATCCTTTAAAAGTGATTATTCCGATATTTTTCGATTTTTCGACTATTTTCATACTTTGCGTGACTAGAATGACCTTGTGTTGTAGGTCGCTAAATTCGTCTTAAAATCGGTAATAATGTCATCGAAAAAAAATACATGGTTCCATTTAAAAAAGTTGAGTTGACCTTGACGTAGCTTCAGCGCCTCCACCGATAAAAAAATAGGGTGGTCCAGTATGACGGCCTTCTCGAACACTGAAACTTTTGTCTGAAACATTTTTGGATATGATCAATAGTTTGAGTGCTATTGCTCTGTAACACTTTATGTGCCTCACCCTGTATATTGAATGTCACCATAATATCAGTATACGAATGAGATGAAAAGACTGCGTCGCTAATTTTTTATGCGTGGATTATACCCAAATTTTGTACACATTCCCGTAGTGTAAAAGAAACAAGTTTGGAATATTAATCATGATTTGTTGAGATTGTGTGCGGTATGATAAACCGAAAACAAACGAATTCTCGAACGCTATTAAACTTGTTCTTATGAGTTTATGACTCGCTAATACAATGAACACGGGGCCCTCGAAAAATCTGTACGCACGTTACGAGAATACATTGATGGCGCGTAATTTGCTTGGGAAGGATACCATTTATTCACGCGTACAACGTCTCGAGATAATTTCATAATTCATCTCACGTTCGTTTATTTCAGTTTTCTCATCAACTTTTCTTTTCCTGAGTCTTTTTCCTTTCTTTTTTTCGGTTTCGCACTACGGGGACGTGAGCACATGCGCGTGCGTTACAATGTCAGCAAATCTTTGTGTACGCGACAACGATGACTTTATTATTCGACGCAAAACGACAGCCAAATTTTTGCACTACGTGTCACATTAAGCATAGAAAAGGCGTGAGAATACTCATCGTGAATCGGTTTTATACTTACAATTAATCGCTGGGTTTTTTTTCCGCGCGTTTTATTCCGCGCGTTTTTTTCCGCGCGTTTTTTTCCACGCACTTTTTTCCGCGCTTTTTTACACACGTTTTTTCCGCGCTTTTCTCACGCGTTTTTTGCGCACGTTTTTTTTTGTTTTTACCGAGATTTTCACGTGCAACAAATGCCGAAGAATCTTATATTAACCACAGGTATACAGTTTCATTTTTTTTTCTTAGATGTACGTCGACGATATTAATTCACTAATTCCGCACTTTTTTCGTAGATTCCCGTGTCACACCCATCTCCTAACTGAGACAAAACGCTGCTTAAGGCTTTTGTACGACGTTCCGCTGGACATGTAACTCAGCGCGTATGAATCTGTTGTGTGGCAACGGACGATTCCGACGATACTAGTGCGGTTGGTCGCTACACTGATTTGCGTATATGAGGAAGCGATATTGCGCGATCGTTCTTCATTTTTGGGAGGCTAGAGACAAAGGCGGTCGCGCGGTGAAAAAATTGCCGTTGCGAGCTACCGGCTGCTATCTTCCGTCCTCTTTTTCTTTTAGACCAGTCAATAAGCACAAAAGACTTTAAGGTATAAATACGCAAAATTGATCTAAGGGTAATTGGATGACACTGAATCGAATGGCGATAATAATTTTGCTATCAACGCCCGAGAAATTGTTTAAAAGTGTTAAAAAATATTTAAAAACCGTGTAATTCGGAACCTAATAATCTTATCGAAAAATATGTCAAACAAAAGTTGTTTGGGACTTAGAAGTACATAAAAAAAGTATTCAACGTTTATCTTGGTATCGTCAAAAATAAGGGAGAAAGAAGCGAAAAACCATTCAATTGGAGGGCGAAAATCGTGAAGTTTTAAACAATAAAAAAAATATCAAATTCGTGTATCTTTTGGCTTTTTTTGTTACATATTGTTACATATTAAAATATTCAAATACATATATTATATATATGTATTTTCAGTACATATTATATATATGTATTATATATTATTATGTATTATTATATAAATATATGTATTTTCAGTAAAAAAAATCAGATGATTTAATTACCGTAAATCGAGAACTAAGGGGTTTGTGGTAAAATTTCAAGAGAGGAAAAAATTTTATTTTTATATTTTCAACGCAATACAAATATTTCAATTTTTTTTCGACATATTTTCTCTTTCGACAAGTTTTAACGGGGAAAAAAGTCGAAAAAAATCTTTAAAAAAAATTCTATAGCGTTGAAAATAGAAAAATAAAATTTTTTCCTTTCTTGAAATTCTACAACAAACCCCTTAGTTCTCGATTTACGGTAATTAAATCATCTGATTTTTTTACCGAAAACAGGTAAAAAAAATTTGGAAAAAAATATCTAAAAATATTCTCGCAAACTCAACGAAAACCGATTTAACTTTTTACTATCTTAAGGTTTTCCTTGAATCCTCGTCGTTTTCGCGTTACACGTTAGTTTTCAAATTGCCTCTTTTTTAAAAAAAATCAAAAAATCTTTAGAAAAAAAATCGGATGAAGCTTTAAAAAAAAAACAAAATTGAAGTTTGAGCTTCAATTTTATAAGTAGTTTAGGAACGGAACAAAATTTTTATTATAGTTTACGACGAATAAGTTTTGTTTGACATATTTTTCGATAAAATTATTAGGTTCCGAATTTAACGGGTTTTAAACATTTTTTACCATTTTTAAACAAGATCTCGGGGGTTGGCAAAATTATTATTACCATTCGATTCAGCGTTATCCAATTACCCTCGTATCAATTTTGCGTATTTATACCTAAAAAGTCTTCACTTTCGACATTTTTTCTAGCCTATTTCTCCGTCTCTTTCTCTCCTTCTAAACAACACATGCACTAGCACCGGAGGATCCATACATACGGTTTAAGAATGTATGAGAGTCTAGTATTTAACGTATATTTTATAACGTCCGTTCACGCACACAATGACATTAAGCCACGATCCGTAGCGAGTCTATGTGTATCCATTTATATGCTGCTTCGCGCTAACTATTCTCATACACAAACATATATGTGACGGATTTTTTCGATCGTTTTGAAAGTAACCTTAATTAATAGAGCGCACACTCTATTAATGCAGTAATGTTATGACATAGTAGCACTCAGTATTAAAATTTAAAAGCACACACTTGGATCGAATATTTTTTATATAAATCACTTGATCATCTTCGGAAAACCCAGTGCCTTGAAAAACGACGACATCCGTTGAGAAGCTTGGTTCATCAAACACTTTATCCCGATTCAATAATTCGCGGCCTATGATGTACAATGAGCTGCTGTTTGGATGGTCAAGATGTTTTTTTTTTCGAAATTTTTCGAATCGCATATATCTTATTATTATTTAAACTCACCACATTGTCTGGATGGATTGTTTTCAGTATTCCATTATTCACGTTTATGCTTTCGATATTTATGAACATGCACTCGTTATAATTTTCTGTCAGGTATTCGTGACTGATCTTATTTGTCTTAAATAATCTTCTTTGTATTCTTGACCGCCAATCCTTCTGGAGTTCCGATAGCCGATTTACGATTTGGGTCAACGGTTTTTTTTGGCGATTTCACTATTTTCTTAAACACACCGATATAACTTTCGCCCAAAAAGGCCGACAGATCGCTTAATGGGAGTTTAAAATTCATCACATCGTCACTTATATGAAGCAAATTATCGATGCTCAAAACTTGGCATTCGCCACCGTAAATAGATGGAGCAAATTGGAAATACACTTTTAATAGTTCTTTAAGCATAATTAGTGTATCTTGGAATAAGTTTTTTGCCATGTAATATACGACATGCGACAAATAGCAGCGAAAAATGCTGATATGTTTCGGTTGGTAAAACATCTTTGAGGGCTATTGGTCCAGAGTATAGTAAAAAAAATCGAAACTGTGTGGCCTTCCACTGCGATAAAAGATTTAAGTTAAAATCTTTTCTTTGGAAAATGTGGCTTTTTTTTAGTCGTGCTGAATTTGGTTTTTTAACCCAATATTGCAACATCGTCTTCATAATGCCGACAAATAGTATATGCATAGAGTTTAGTACAATGGAATTAATCGGGTCGAAGTCTGGCAATCTTAGTAGCGGTGTACGTAAAGTACTTTTATGATGCTCTGGTTGATCGAAATTTTTAAATGATTCTTTGGAACGCATGGGGCAATTCATTTCCGGGTATATCCGTCGAAGTTTTCGGTGCTCGCCAACTGAAATTCTCTTTGTTATACACCGCTCACAAGCATAAAAACTACCTGGATACTTGATGCATTTGATGAACGATCTAGCCGGAGAATCAGCGATGAAGGCAATGATCCTGAAGGCGTATTTTTTTTCTTTTACCGTCACACCATTTTGAATAAGAATCATTGCTTCTTCGATGAAGTCCTCCAAAAATTAATGAACACTTTTTGGCTTTGCATCGCCGCAATAAATTGCTGCAACGAATGGCCTACATATATAATTTTCGTGAAAATTTTTAACGCTTATCGGCCAGACTTGCGTAGATGAACTTTTAAAAATCTGCATACCATCGATGTGAATAAAAACTGCGACTTCGTTTTCTTGGTAAATATGGGGCAAAATCGTGTTTTTTTATCCCTTCTTCTATCCCGATGTAGGCATATTGTACCTCGGTGTCTTTCGCGGATGTCATTACTCGCAAAATTCGCCGATGTTGCGTGCCTAACAGAGCTTGTGCAGTTTTTGGCAATGATGGATCCGGAATAACTTCTCTTAGTGATTTAAGGAGCTCTGTAATCACATTCAAGCGCAGTGTGTCCAAGTTGTTCAAAGCCCAATGATGGAGTGTTTTTCTCAGCGCAGAATGACCCTCACTTTCCCCTGATGATGGGCAACTCTCGTCGACATCCGATGTTTCATTTTCAGCAATCAAAAGATTTTGATCTGACCCAGAAGCAATATCGAGATTCTCAGAACTCGGTGAATTGTCTCCGATAGGCCGATTCACGATTTGATTGATAGAAACACTTTGATCGCCTGGGGTATTTATGAATTGCCTTCCAGAACTATGGTCTCGTTCCGAACTTAGAGCTAACCGACGAAGGATCCGATGTTTTTTCACGCGGTCAGACATTTTTATTCAGCCATTTAATTTCATATAAAATTTATTTTCCCTTCACTCTATCATTTTTTGTATCTATTGTTCTGGATTTAACACGTCAATTATTATTTTATGATTCGCAATATAATTTCTAATAAACTTTTCAAAATTCAGCTTAATACAAAATGGGACAAGCACGGCCGTCGCGAACTCTACGCGTGCCGTAAATATCGCCCGTTCAAGCACATGACCTCGCGAAGTCACGGTCTCTCCAGTCTGTTGTCGTGCGCCTACGTTCGGCGATTCCATACTATGGAAACGCGTTCACTATGTATACGCTTTGCGTCCAGAGCCAAAGTCCGTATGCACAATGTTACTAGATCATAATATACATATATGGCATATACATACGAACTCCCGCGACACACAGCCTCATACAACTTTACTCTTGGCAAAGCCTGGATAAGGAAAAGCAAGAAATAATCGGTCGGCTAACGGCGGAATAGAATGATGTACAAAATAAGTCACCGATGAACAATGAACATTTAAGTATTGGCTCGGTATTGGTCGCCATACGAGTTAATTACCTGCAAGATGACGATATTTACGAGTGACGATCTTTGATAGTTAGTCGACAATGCAAACTATTCTCAGTGTGAATATTTACGGCACGAACATTGATGTATGTATATTTTCATTCGTAAAACTGGTGAACTATTGGCGCGGGACGATTGGCGAATTAATGCTACACAGGAGTAATATCATTATTAAAGACATGATAATGGGCGAAGATCGGCTGATCCTCGATAGCTATGTTATTCAGTAATTATCGGCACAACAGCATTGACTTTGTAATGGCCCAATATCGAGTGCCGAATGATATGAATATAAATGGCGAGCGATTCACTGCCAATACTGAGCCAGCATCGGGCAACTCATTACTGGCCAATTATCGTCAAGCCGTTTAATGGCTGAGTAGCGGCTTTTTTGTCACGACTGGCAACCCTACACGGGTGCGCGTATTTTACAGACCTACTTATTTATCAAATTAATTTCTCATTGATTTCAAGAGAGGGCTTTTTACGTGAATAGGTGCAGGGAATCGAAGGATGATTGAATACGAGACTCGCGGATAAGAGGAGGACCGCAACAGGAGATCGATGACCGAGAACGTTTAAGGCGGGAAACCACTTTAGATGCTTCAAAAAATCAATTTTTTTTATTTCATAAATCGTTAGCAAAATATCTTAATACACCCTGAAAATTTCAAAACGATATTCGGGTCCTTCTAACGGTATGTATATAAATGATAGACTCTCCGCTCGACTCCCACGCGCGCTCAGGTATCCACGAGCGCTCAGTTAGGTAGTTTGTTTGGGTTTTCATATCCCAAACAAACCCAAACTCGACCGTTTGGCGATTAGCTCCAAAACATCTCCATTCTGGGTACAAAATAATCGAGGTCGCGGCATTTCTTGCTGCCATTTTATTCAATGAAGGAAATTCAGCCCTACTCATGGTTATGAATGATCTACAAATCGTAGTTGGCAGGCAGAGCTACGGATATGCCGAGCAAATGGATCAGATGCGCGTGGCTCGGCAAAATAGAAAAAGTTTATTAGAGACAAAAGAAGCTCGAAAAGCTCGTAAACAGGAAATGCAAGCTTCAAATGAGTTGCACGAGGAAGAGGAAGGACTGCTGTATGGTGCTGGAATCGCTGATTAATCGGTAAGACACTTTATGATTTCATTAAATACATGTGACTTTGAGTTTTTCGTTTGTGAAACTTTAAGCGTGTTTTTCTCGAAACATTTTTTCAACTTGCGGGGATCATAACTTAAAAACTAATTGATGGATCATCTTCAAATATGGAACACGTTTACATAATATTATTTATTAAAACATGAACCTAAAGTTGGAAAGATTCGATTGTTAAAACATATTTATTATTGCAAATTGCCGGGGAAAATATGCTGAAAATCGATCATTATTTTTCAAACACGTTACAACATTCAATTCTCGTTTTTTCTTTTTCAAAATTTAGGTTCATGTTCTTAAAAAACATCTCAAGAATGTATAAACATTTGTTGGACTATTTCAGATGGGAATTGAGAGCTGCACAATTCCCGCGAATCGGCAACGACGATGAGGACACGCCAAGGGACACAGCGGATTACACCTTAATTAATGCATGAAATAACTTGAAAAAATTACCAGAGATGTATGAAAATATGAATAAATTATTGTCAGAGTTACGGAAATTTCCATTTTTTTTTCACAATAAAAAAAAATCCAAAAATCATCTAATTTTCGGTCTCCGAAAGTGGTTGGCCACCTTAAGAAGAAAAAAAAATGTTTGAGCATTGATGCGAGTTGTTTAGTGTGATCAGAAAATGACCATTGCGTCCCTCAGTTTTCATCGATCTCACCTTAATGTACTCGGAAAAAAAATCACGTCGTCAAACTGCTGCATATTCATGAGAACATGTTGAAAATATTATATAAATTGGGAGTATAGAAATCATAAGGCTCATCTTCATTTGATACAGATCCTTGTCACTCAGTTCGGAAATGACACTTCATTTTATGATAATAAACATTTCGAGTCTCCTCCATTTTTATTCGCGGCGAATAAAATTGAATGCCACTTCGTGCGGACGGTGAAGGAGAATGAATTATAAAAACCAAAGAAAAGAAAAAAAAGCAGCATCGGACGATGAGAACTGTATTAAGGGGAGGCCTCGTTTGTAACCTCTCGATGCTTTCAAACACGCCTGTCTTCGAGTCCTCCCGTATAGATCGAAGATTTGAATTAATCTGTCATCGATCAATGTCTTCTCTCGCGGCGTGTTTACTCAACTGTACGTTTTTTTTCTCGCTTTTCGCCTCACCGTTTTCTACAATTCGCTACGTCGGGCGATTCTGTTTTCTTTTTTTTTCTTTCTTTTTTCTTTCACGTATATACGCGCGCAATTTATTATCGGTAAGTTGCGCATAACAACGCGTTGTCACGCGAACATGAGGGGGTTGAAATGGGAAAAGAGAGAGCGAGGGAGAGAAAGAGAGATGAAAAGAGTAATAATAGTTTGCGGATGCCTCTTATGTCAGTAGCATCGAATTGCCAATGTAAACATGATACGTACCAATCTTCTCCCACAGAGAACGAAACAATTTGCCGAAAAAAGGAGCGATAAAAAGAACGTGCTGAGCCACATGAAAAATGAGCCGAAATTTTTTTCCTTCCTTCAGTTATTTTTCTCTTCGGGAATTTCGCTGTAGCAACTTCGTCCACCAAACGAACTCCCTTATCCGCACGTGGGAATATTGTGTCGAACGCTAGATAAAATGATTCTTGATTTTCGGAACATTGAAACGAACCTTCGACATGCCTTTTGGCGATTTTGATCACGCATGTTTCAATTAAGGCCTCATACCACGGTAAAAAAAATTTTTTTTTTCATCTTCTGAAAGATACATTTGTTAAGAATGCTCTCACCAATTTTTTAAAATACATTTGTAAAATTGGCGGAGATACAGCATTTTATGTGAAACCGTTCGAAGCGCACGACCGCGTCGAGCGGCAGATGTGCGGCTGTCGAACGGGTCTGCTACCTGGCGACCCTTTGTTGGCCTCTATGAACCCTAATTCTTGGAATATATTTCGATTTGCGAATTCGAATTCGAAGACTTTTCGAATTGGAAATTTACGCCAAAGACATCGTGGAGCGGCAGACCCACAGTTGAAACTGCCGCTAATTTTGCTTCAATACATTTAACATTGGTCATATTGGCCTCATAAATGTATTGGAGATATTAAACATAAAAATTGGTGAAACACTCTACCAATATTGTCAAAACATCGACGAGAAGCGAATATGCGAAGCCGAGCACGAAGCCGAAAAAAGCACGCATGAGGGTCGTCGTCTGCGGGCAAAACATGAAAAAAATGATGAGTCTCTGGATGCTGAGGAGCTGTTGTATGGTCCAGGAATAGCTGACTAACGGTGAGAAACAAAAAAAGAGACAAATAAAAAATTTAGTTTGTATGTTGAATTATCCTTCAGCAAAACTTTGAACGCGTTTTTCTCGAAAGTACGTTTTTCAACCTGGTTGACAACATATTAAAAGAACTATTCATCCGATTTGCATGCGCCAAGTCTTAAACTGTTCGAAAATCCAGTCTCTATGGCACCACGTAGGGTTTTTTTTTGTAAAGGGCTCCCTTCTATTTTTTTTTATTAACGATGAAAATTTTCTATGAAAATGGGAAATAAAATTCGCGGGTCCGCCATTTTTTTTTGTTTACATATCGAAATTCCCCTACGTGATGCTGTAAACCTATATGTCTAGTTTCTAAATATATTTTTATTTTATTTTTCAGATGAACCGTATGGCTTAATCGCTTTCAACCGCCGAGCCGCAATTTCGTCGGAGTGTCTTCTTGGAAGCGGCATACACCGCAAACTATACTTTAGATTCGAGTACAAAAATTTGTATACAGTCTTCTATATGTATATATTGACTACGAGTATTAATAAAAAAATTCCATTCATCGTTTGCTTGAAAATAATTACGAAAAATACACCCTCGTACCGCGCACGAACCGTGGTGTGGGGCCTTAAGGTAACTACTGTACTCCAGTAGAGTCAAATCACAGTCCGCCAAAAAAAAAATTTCATGGATCTCTAAAAAATGTAAATTTGATATTTATGAGTTCGGGAGGCATTATTGTCTTTAGAAAAATATCATAACGTTAGGTTGCTAGTCAAATATTAAAGAAATGATTTAAAAAAAACATTCTTGTATTGGCTAATACCAACTATTGAAATGGCCGAAAATTAAAACTTTACGAATGAGTGTCAAGTCGGCACGCGATTTGGCAACGTCGCTTAACACGTTAGTAATGTTACTGAGCAGTGCACGACTTACGTTGTCAACGAAGACCGAGTCTCTTGTTTACATTATTTCGGCGGCTCAGGCTTGAAAAAAATGGCGACGCCTGAACTACGTGTGCGTGATAAAGAAGGTCGATTCTCGACGAAAAGAAAAGAAAAGTGGAAAGAAAATTTAGTCGCAGCGTGTAAACGAAGAAAAGTGGAAGAAGAATTTCCGAATGATATTCCTGAGGGACGTCGTATAATTGATATTGATATACTAGCTCGTGAAATGTGGTGTCGTGAGTGCAACGTACCGCTGTCTTTTCGGTACATAGTAGACGAAATTAAAATCGGACTCGCGAGTGTATTTACGATACGATGTTATGTGTGTTTGATCCTTCGAGAAGTACACACATCAAAATGGACTTTTCGAAGTGATTGCCATACCAGACAATACGTTGTGAACGTAAAAGCTGCTATTGGTAAGTTCATAACCTAAAATGTACATTCGAACTACACCGGCGGTGAAATTCACGCAAAGCAAACACTTTTATGAATTCGCGATGTTCTGAAAAACTTGTACTCAGGTATACTGGATGGATGGTGGAATAGGTGCACCTCACTTGAATACCATTTTGTCGGAATTAAATATACCGTCCATTGACGATAGTATAATGAAGCGTAATGAGCGATACGTAGGAAAAGCGATTGAGGAGACTGCGAAGGAAAGCTGTAGAAGTGCCTTACAACAGGAAAAGGAATTATCTCAAACAGAACGGTAAGATGACAGTGTTTGCTGTGTACACAATAAGATTTTTTGTTCCCTTTTAATATTCTGTACGGAATGAAATAATTCTCCAATCAATTAAAAAGTATCAAACCGTTGATTATTCTTTTCATACCTCAATTCATAGAATTGATACAATTAGATAATTTTTTACGTATGTGATAATCAACACTTTGTTCTGCTTTAATCATTAATTCGATTTTTATATTTTTTGGTTGCCGATCTGCGACTCCTGAGACGATAAAAGATCAATCGAGAAACTAAGTAAAATTCCGAAGAAAAAGTGTTCCATTTTTGTTTCTGTTTTCATTTTCCACAGAGAACTGTTGTATCTGGCGTAACTCTATATTTTGGAGTGGAGCTGATTCCCCCTGCTCGTTCCGCATGCTTATTTTGAATCTTATTTTTTCAGTAAATAAGGCTGACTGCTGTGGCGACATATCTATCCCTCTTTTACATAATGACGTGTCACAAATTGCAAATTTTCCTATTAACAATGATTATTCTGGTTTTATTGGTACTATTGGATCTTATATATGTATATGCTTGATGTTTGCTTTTGAAAATATTATGCAAGGCGTATGAATTGCGCATGTGACTGAATTTACTGTTTTCAACACTGTCTCATTTTTTAAATTCATTTTCCTGCTCATTCCTTCTATACAAAGTTTTTCCCACAGCTTAGACAGTGCGGAAGAGCACACTGAAGGACAACATGCCCCGGAAGGAACTCCACATTCTCCGACGAAGATAAAAGTTTCGTTTGACGTCGGGTGGCAAAAAAAAAGGATCCGGTCGCTCTTACAATAGCCTTACAGGTATTTTTCAACGTGACATCTAACTCATGTAATCAAAACTGCAGAATTAACTGGATTTGATTCTATAATGCCATTTTGTCGTCACAGGACATGGAATTGCAATTGGATCTTTGAGCGGCAAGGTTGTGGGATACGCGACACGAAATAAACGGTGCGTGCTTTGTCAGAGAGGGCATAATCCGAGTGATCATGATTGCAGAGTGAATCACAAAGGCAATTCCAAATCGATGGAGCAAAAAATAGCAGTCGAAATTATCACCAAAAATCCGATTTTGGAAGAGGAGAATGTACGAATTAGTGCAATTATTGGGGACGACGATTCGTCTACTATTGCCAATTTACGACGTGAAGCAGAACATCGCATCGAAAAGGAGTCCGATACAAATCATGCGACGTGCACGCTCTCCAAAGACATGTGGAGTATACGAATCCCAAGCCAAGTCATCGCTTATATGAAATATTGTTTCGGTTGCGTATTACAAAAAAGCAAGAACAATGTTGAGAAGGTGAGAGCTGGTCTTCTCAAAATTGTCCCGCATGCTTTCGATAATCACGATAACTGTAACAGAACGTGGTGTAGGTACAAAGATAATCCGACTACTTACAAACACAAACTATTACCGGGAGGAAGAGGTCTCACAGATCCACAAATGAAGGCTGCGCTAACGATTTTCAACAAATTTGCAGCGAATGCCGAGAAACTCGCACCATGCGGCTCCATTAAAGCAAACGAAGCGTTCCATACAATAATCGCTAGTAAAGCTCCAAAATCTCGGCATTACGGAGGATCTGAATCGAATGATTTTCGTGTTGCTGCTGCCGTTTGTCAGAAAAATTATGGAACCAGCTACGTCGTAAACATCCACAAAAAACTCGATATCTCTCCGGGAAAGACTACTCAAGAATTTCGAAAAAAAAGACAAGAAGCGAAAAGCCCAAAATGAATTTTCAAAAACCATCGTGGCTAAAAGAAGACGACAATTATTCCAGGCTCGACATAAAAACAACAACAGCGCTGAAAATAGACAGGGTATCACCTATTGATGTTGACGATTGTGTATCTCTTCGAAACGAACTTATCCCTGACGAAAACATTTTTATATATTTTGATGTCGAATCAACAGGGCTCAACAACACCTCTAAAATAATTCAAATATCGGCGAAACGTGGCTCCGATGAATTCAACGAATACATTCTTCCAAATCACGATATTTATCGGGCAGCATCTATCATTACTGGTATGAATTTTTCGTTAACGATATTAGTCATAGCTAGTATTGAATCATGTTTGTTTCTAAACAAAGTTTTGATTGTTTTAGGACTAACCATTGAAGGTGGTGAATTGTATTTACACGGGCGGCAATTGACGACCGTACCTCGGAGAGTTGCGATGCAGCGATTCTTACATTATCTGGAACCGGGTCCAGCGATACTCGTAGCTCACAATGGCCATAGATTCGACACACCTAAGCTAATTAAAGAAGTACGAAGTCTTGGACTTCTGTCCGAGTTTCAAAAAATCGTTTACGGTTTTTGTGATAGTCTGCCAGCATTGAAAAAAAAACTTCCGAAAAGGGTTAAATCAAAGCAGTCTTTTAGCTTATCAACTTTGGCCGAAGATTTAATCGGAGATTCTGCTTCTGCTGGATCTCATAATGGAGCTGTCGACGTGAGAATTCTGAAGGAAATCGTCCGAGTTTTAGGCACTACTGAAGAAGAACTGCGAGCCGACACTAAAATACTGCAAGCAATATTCCTTGCCGAGGCACAAATCGCACAAACGAAACTGAATAAAAGCAGTTTTGAGTGTATAACTGAAGGCGTTTTTACAGGAATGAAAACAAAAATGGCTAAAGCTGGAATATCGATCGACCACTTAAAAAAATCATTTGCCGAAGGCGGTGAAGAGGCGATAAAAGTCCTCTTGGCATCG
Source organism: Ophion ventricosus (assembly GCA_963932345.1). Classification (NCBI taxonomy): domain Eukaryota; kingdom Metazoa; phylum Arthropoda; class Insecta; order Hymenoptera; family Ichneumonidae; genus Ophion; species Ophion ventricosus. Next base: position 11,122,536 of record OZ010715.1, on the reverse strand, counting down.
GATATTTCCGGTTGCCCTCATCCAACAAAGAATAAAAAAGTAATTCAAAATATTGTAATGCAAATAAAAAACTTGTTTGAGAAACCGTAATGAAAGTTCTCTTTTATTTTCTCTTTCTAATCACTTGACCTTTTTAAAACTATATGAAATTAATATATTATTTGTATTTTCGAACTAGTAAATCTTTATACATATGTGACGTGTGTATATCTGTACATTACAACTTACTGTAATGTAAAATATTAAAATCAATTTATAAAACCTGAGATCCTTATACCATCGCTAGTTTTGCAAGTGCATCGCACATTTAATCCAATGTGTGTATATCTATTTATACGATTTTTCAAAATGACCGCTCAAAATGGGGTTATGTGTGGTCTCGTCCGTGAACGCGCCGTTGCCAAATCTCAATGGCCGACTAGATGAAACGAATCTTTAGGCTCCACTTCACGTACTTTATACTCGAATATCTTATTAACCCGATGGTAAACCGATACGTTTTTTTTCATGTTGTTCCTCATACATCAAGCAACAAATTAAAAAAAATTAACTCGAAATCTTTTCTGAATAGTGCTTAAAACGTTTCGGTTTCCACGAATGGCTAGTTTTCCCTATGTTCGTCTATGCAAAACGGAAGAATTTCGAATAATCATATCTCCGATGTGAAATGGTCAATATTCTTTACATTAATCGGGAACACGCATGATACCATGTCGAATGACATAGATCCGTCCCAAGAAAATATCTTTGTTTCTGCTAATGCAGTAGTTACCTTAAAGCAGTTTTGTTGTCAAGAGCGCTGTTTTGGAGGAGATGTTTAGGATGGCCTAACTGTTAAACTGTTTCAGTTTTTTTTTTTGATTTTTTTACACAGTTTATTGATCTATCGAGAATATGTACAAATTAAAAAAAATATTGTTATGTACTTTTGTACGTTTGTTTACAACGGTGCGCGGAAAACGCGCCCAATTGACGACCAGTGTTGTAGGCGTTGTATGGATGTGAAAAAAATCAAACATATTCTTAATCTGTATGAGTGTTGTAATGTTTGGTACCAGATTCAGCAAAAAAAAGTACAAAATGGTGGTATGCTAAACTTTGACTATCAATTTCTCCAATTTTTCTGACCACTCTACAAGTTAAGTAAAAACAAAATATCATTTCGACGCAATTCTACTACTACCCGACTAGAAATTTAGCTACGGGGCAGGGTTGAATCCGACATGCCGTATCCGGTACTACGGCACTGTACAGGCTGCTGGATCAGGGCTTTACTAGGCGTAAACCGCTTTTCGGCATCCGACCTTGAAGCGGATGCCGAATCCTTCAGGCCCTGATCCAGCTGCCGTATCCATGCCTGAAATAAAAAATTAAATAATCAAACAATTATGAATAAAAATCTACAGATATTCCACAAAGTGCAACTATTTCATGGCATTGAAAATGTAATCAGACTTTTCGGGTGATAAGAAAAAGGCACATGCAAATAGTATGGGTTGCTCTCTCTCTCTCCAACTCTCCAACTCTCAAAATCTCCAACTCTCCAACTCTCAAAATCTCCAACTCTCCAACACTCCAAATCTCCAACTCTCCAAATCTCCAAATCTCCAACTTCAAATTTTCAACTGTCCAACTCTCAAATTCTCAAGCTCTCGAACTCTCCAAATCTCGAACTCTTCAACTCTCCAAATCTCGAACTCTTCAACTCTCAAAATCTCCAACTCTCCAACTCTCTCTCTTTCTCTCTATTTCCCTCCCGCTCTCTCGAACTGTAAATATAATTATCATCCTGATAACATTGTAATGTACACATCAAAATTGAAACTTACAATTTGTAACCACAAATGACTCTACATGTAATGCACAATTTTTCAACCAATCACAGGCAGTCAACAAGTCATAGCTCGCCCCACTCTGCTACAACTCAGTGGTAGTGGAGTGGGTGTAGCCTTAGTTTCATGTGACATCTCGCTAAATCGGACCCCCTATACACATCTCTAAAAGCATTTTCAATGCTAAAAGATTATCGTAGTATTTTTTGTTTTCATATGCTTTATTTATGTTCCTGCGTATATGAGAATTGGATTAAATCGTGTCTTGCCTCGTTAAAGTTGTTGTTAAACCGCGGAATTTGAACCTACGCCTTCTAATTCTGAAGCTGAGCGCGCTACCTACTTAGCCATTCTATCACTTGTATAAACCTGATTTTTTTCGTTGCTTATTTTTATAATTCTAAAAAATGTTATCAATTTTATTCATATTTCTATATAATCTTTTTCCTTGAAATAAAAAAAAAATATTGATATAAACTTGAAAAGGGGAATCTGAACTTATAATAACCCACAATAATTTCAATAACAATAATAAATTCACTTGTAATGTATTTTTATTTTTATATTATTTAGATATTACAGTCATGGCATCTTTGGTTGAACCTTGGTTCTTGAATTAATAATGATTTAAATTATACTTTATTAAATAGTATCACTTTTCTCCTTAAGGCAGTAGTCTGCTTTACAGGCTTCAAAAAATCGATTTTTCGTTTTTGTCTTAAATCTATTCCAAAACTATCCAAGAATATGTGTTCAAAATTTTAGAGGCCAATTCGACATATTTTCGAAGCTAGATCAGTTTTAGTGGCCGAGCGTCGAGCAGGTGCGAATGCTCGGGCAGAACTTTACAGCCCGTTTTCTCGAGTTTTCATTTTCACAAGTTTTGGAAAACGGTGCCGGCGATAGTAAAAACAATATATGTCCGATCGAAAAAAACCAAAGTGATCTAGCTTCAGTATTGAATTATCTTCTATTTGAACTAAAAAAGTTGGACAAAAGTACTATTTAAATTACTTGTTTTGCAACTTAAAGTGAATTTTTTTTTTCAAAAAAGTGAATTTTTTTTTCAAACTTCGAAAAAATTTGGAATTTCGTCATTTCTTCGGTATTTTTTTAGTTCATATAGAAAAGGAACTTATAAAAACTAAAAAAAAATTTGGTTCCACTGTTTCAGATGCATCGCACGACCTCCATCACCGGCACCGATTTACGAGTGCACACTCCAGGCGCCCCAGAAAAATCGTTACAACTTTGGCAAATTTCAATAATTTGTAATAATAAAAATTGTTTTTTAAAGCTTGAATATAATATACTATCGTCTCAAAATTTCGTTTACCGCAATCATTTCCTTCCCTTTCAAAAAAATTGTTGAAAAAACGCTTTTTTTTCGGCTCCTAAAGCAGACTACTGCCTTAACCTATTCCATGTCTGCTTTCGCCGGCGGCAGTTTGAACACGGAGCAGACAGCTATCAAACTGCGGTCCGGATAGCGTAATAAGACACGCCTAATCTGTGCCGTATGTCCACCGGCCCAGTCGAACCGTCGTACGGAAGTAAGAAGGTACTCTGATCAGGCTGAAGTAAAGTAGCCTTCTTACTCCCGTACTACGGTTCCGCTGATCCGATCGCCATCCAGCACAGATCAGGCGTACCGTAATAAGGCGTCCATGGCAGCTATGTTACGGCGGCATACAGGCTACCTCACTTTGGCCTGTTCTTACTTCTGTACTACGGTTCCACTGATTCGATGGATATCCGACACTGATCAGGCGTGCCTTACTACGGTATTCCGGACCGCAGCTTGATAGCGGCCTGATCAATCTTCAGGCTGCCGGATCGAAATTTCTAGCCGGGTAACGCTGAAAAACAGTATATTGAAGGTATATGCTAAATCTGAGCTCATTTTGAAAAATTTAGCTTCGAGGAAAACGCGTTTGAGGTAGCAGTCTCGCCACAGTCACGTTGAAAAGTTTATTCTCCGCTCAGCTTCGAAATATTGCGAAATATCCTGCTAATGTACGTTGTACATCTTTTATCGGGATGTAAAAACTTATAAAGTAATGATGAAAACGCCTAATATAACGTTTAGAGTTCCAAAAATAACAACGTTCCCTCCATCACCTAAGCTTCACTTTTGTATCAGACTATCCATTCCGGCTAATAATACATAGATACCCTGCGTATACGGATATGCACACACTACTCGTGACAACGTCGCAAGCCCAGCGAATTTTGTCGTGATATTTGGCGCTGTTTCTTAATTTAAATCGCTATATCTCTGAAACTAGACGGTCAAAATTCATGGTTTTTTTTAACCCCTTCGTCATATGTTCCTCTGTAACTGAGAATTTTTTTTATCTGTAGAAAAGTTTCGAAATTATTGCATGAAATGTGAAATTTCCCAATGCTCCCCCATAAGAACACGTGTAAAACCGTGCAATCTTTGATTGCCAATATCTCGATCACACAATCCTTATAAAATTTTGCAGGTAATTACTTGATAGTGTCCTAAATGGGTCCTCAAAATAAAAATCTATAGAAAAACCGCGCTCCTCGAGTGTACTTTTTATAATTTTTATAACTAGGCTCATTTTATGAGTATCACTAAACGGTTTTCCCAGATGTCTTCAGAAAGGTGGGCCGAATAATAAAATAAAATAAAAAAATAAAAGATTTTTCCAAATTTCTAGATAATAAAATTTCCTTTTCACATTATTATTAAACTTTAATTATGAATGTTCCTTCCCATGCCCTTGGGGGCTCTAACGACCCAAATATTTGCTCAGAACATTCCTCAACATAAGAAATCACCGAAGCCGCACACCTGCTGCGTTTCCACTACCACAGTGGTTACGAATTAACTAGTAATTTATTACCAAATAGGCTCTACCCCGATCATTAATTTCAACACAATTGCTTGAGCTAAACGTCTCTAAGCTCAGGTTCGATTATGGGGCATAGCGAATGAGGAATTCCAGTCCTTTTGTTTATTCGTATTCAAGATTGTCCCGAATATCCTTCAAGACTGGCTAATGTAATACCAAAGGCATCTCACGTGGGGTAGCTTGCATGTAATTTGATACACCAATGCATGGGGACCGGTGAATGATGAAGAATGTAATCCATAAACATCGAAGAAGAGAGGACAAAATAAAAAAAACTGATTGGTAAGGGTAGTTCGCCTACATGTTACGAGTATGTATGTTGGAGGAATTACGTGATAGAAAGAGATCAACGGAAAGGGCTATAAGTCCCAATAAATCCCGAGCCACCTCTTTCCAAAGTCCAACTTATCATCCCCTAGGGCAATCCTTCATAACGCTCCATATATATATATATATGGATATGGAGACAGGATATTTTGAACATGCTATATCTAAGCAATGTTGACTATCACGTCTGGCTGTTTTGAGGGCGGCCTTTAAATCCATATATATATTTATACATATGTATGGGTGTGTACGTGAAGCATCTATATGATAATGCGAAAGATTCGCTTCAAACGTGACGTAAAAGGGATTTCTTACCCGAACGATAAAAATCAAGAAATCTTCCTTTTCTTCTTCTTTCCAACAGCCCTGTCCCCATCAAAATACACAGAATACGATATCTGTGGTCTCGATGAAAAATTTATCAACCTGCCCATCGTATTCCCGATTTCAAATGTGGCTTGTCCATGACGAGGGTTCGATAGCGTCGCGGGAACGGGGGAGAAGTGGGAAAAAATTTTTAAAAAATAGGAATTCTATGAGAGGCCGGGGAACTTAAAGACGAGGGAAGAGACGTTAAGAAATTTTTCTCTCTGTTCCCTCTCTGGTCGACTGTGATGGTGGTGGTGACGGTGTGGCAAAGAAGCACCAGGTCACGGAATACGAGGGTAGAGCAGGGAACTATCGATCGGGCTGTGCTGCTACTGCTGCTACTACTGCCGGAGCCACACCTTGGCGAGCGCGTCGACGAGCTTTTTATCTCCTTCTGTCTTATGCAGTGGAAGAGTTGGTGTCAAAATGATTATTTTTATCATTATTATTGTTGGACTTGGAGGACTGAATTGAATTGAGATAGTAGATACTTGACAATCGGCAAAATATTGAGACAGAACCGGCTGTCTTTTTATCTCCTTCTGTCTTATGCAGTGGAAGAGTTGCTGTCTAAATTATTATTCTTGTTATCATTATTATTGTTGGAATTGGAGGACTGAATTAGATTGGGATAGTAGATACTTGACAATCTGTAAAATTGTGAGACGGAACCGGGTGTCACTTACAGTGTTCGACTGGTAGAAAAAATTGGCACGTCAATATAAGCTGCAAAATGTATATAAATGTTGCTATAATTTCACGTTCTCGCTCTCTCTCTCTCTCTCTGCCCATCTATGTCTCTCCTTGCATATAGAAAGTATTAAGAGATAAGCATTTTTCTAATGACCTTTTTTTTAACGTAAGGCAGGTAGTACGCCATAGAAAAAAAATTCTGCCGCGATCCATAATTTCCGTTGTTTCTTACTTTTCTCTGTTGGGACATTTATATTCTGATATTATCTATATATAGTACATATGTGTATCAATATATCATTATAAATCAGAGAAAAGAGAATAATTATATATTGCACAGCAGCGAAAAGCATATATCAGTGGTATTGTTTGATTGAAAGAAATGACTAAGCGATTTAAAAAAAATGCAACACAACCAGTTAAAAATCGTGAGTATTCTACACCTTCATCCATATTGATTTCCAATAAAGTGCATTCGAAACGGCATAAAATGCAAATTCTCACTGCGAAATAGTCTTCTCGTAATTTCGAAAACCGCCTTTTAGAAGTTTGCAATGTTTTGCCTCCTCGTGGAATCTTGCAAAGTCTCGAATTTTCGGAAAGTTAAATTGCCTCAAATGCAATAGATTAAAAAAAAAGAGAAAGAATATCGCAATCTCGTAGATCAATTTTACTAGATCGCGTATGTTTAAGCTTGGAGTTCTTCTCCCTCAGCCTTTAAATAATGTGACTCGAATAATGTTGGGTAATTCATCACTTGTGGGTAATCGAGAACAACCCTATTCGCTGTCGACAAGACGTCGCAATTTCGTGCGTTTAAATATATATATATATATATATATATATATATATATATATATTATATATTATATATATATATATATATATATATATTAGGTGTAGTAAAAAGAAATCCATTATTTTTGCAATAGATCGCTTTAGTAATCTGTATCTTGCGTTGTATAAGTGCGATCGGATTACGCTAGATGGCGTTAGAAAGATAAGATTTCGTACTAAAATAAACATCTCAGACAGTTTTGTGATTGCTTGACTCAATATTGTTTGAGCGCGCGTCAAAGATGGCCACCAGCAAAGTGAAAATACGCCATATTTTACAGTTTTTCTTCGATAAAGGCGAAAACGCAAACCAGGCGGCTGAAAATGGGAATAGTGTTTATGGTCCTGATACTGTAACAGCCAATCATGCGCAATTTTGTTTTCGTCGTTTCCGTTCCGGTAATTTTTATGTCAAAGATGAACCACGCTCTGGAAGGCCAATTGTCGTAAATGTCGATAAAATGATAGAAATCGTCGAGTCTGACCATCATGTAAGCACTGTTTCGATTACCTAGGAGCTAAACATTGCACAAAAAACCGTTTGGAACCATTTGAATAAGGCTGGATACAAAAAGAAGCTCGATGTATGGGTGCCACACGAGTTAACGCAAATAAACCTCATGGACCGAATTTCCATCTGCGAATCGCTGCTGAATCGCAACAAAATCGACCCATTTCTGAAGCGGATGGTGACTGGTGATGAAAAGTGGGTCACTTACGACAACGTCAAGCGAAAACGGTCGTGGTCGAATCGCGGTGAGCCGGCGCAAATGGTGGCCAAGCCAGGATTGACGGTCAGGAAGATTTTGCTGTGTGTTTGGTGGGATTGGCAAGCAATCATCTACTATGAGCTGCTCCCCTACGGCCAAACTCTTAATTCGGACCTGTACGGTCAACAATTGGACCGTCTGAAGGAAGCAATCTTTGGCCAATAGGAAGCCAGCTTTGGCCAATAGGAGAGGAATTGTGTTCCATCAGGACAACGCCAGGCCACACACATCGATAGTGACTCGCCAGAAGCTCCGGGAGCTTGGTTGGGAGCTTCTTATGCATTCACCTTATAGTCCGGATCTGGCAACCAAGTGATTACCACCTGTTCCTGTCTATGGGGAATGATTTTGCTGGTGAAAAATTCGCCTCAAGAGAAGGTTGTGAAAATCGACTGTCCCAGTTTTTGCCAATAGGGACGAGGGTTTCTATGAGAAAGGCATAATGAAATTACCTTCAAAGTGGCAACAAGTTATCGATCAAAACGATGCATATTTGGCCGAAATCGGATCATTCAACTATGCTAAGTAAAGCCTTCAATTTCATGCAAAAATAATGGATTTCTTTTTACTACACCTTATATACAGGGTGGACCACGCAACGTGTGCACCTCTTTTACGACCAAAATATGCGTTGCATTCATTTTCACTTTTATCTTTCTGATAATAATCACGCACAATCACCGAAGGATACTTTAATACTGGATTACAATCATTGAGAAGATTGTGAATCATGATAAGTGATGTGTGATGTGGTAAATGTGTTCATATTGATAAACACTGTGATGTAAACACTGCCATCAGAAATTTGTAATAGATTTGAATCTCCAACTTGATATTACGTGAAGAAAATTTTAAAGTAATAAAGTGAAATTACTCGTTAGCTATTAACTGTAGGGCTAATAAAGGTCTATACTTTTTTACTCAGAATTCGATACTCCATCATATTATGCTATAAAAAATATAGCATTCCATTTCAAAAAATAAAGTTGACCTTCAAATCTTCGAAGCGCCTCCACCTATAAAAAAAATAAATGCACCACATAGTGTAGCCTTATAAACCATGTAACTTTTGTATAAAACATTTTTTTGTGCAACGCATATTTTGGTCGTAAAAGAGGTGCACACGTTGCGTGGTCCACCCTGTATATACATGCATGAAATTGCAACGTCTCGTCTTGAGAGGAGGTTTTGAAAAGAAGGTTCGAGAGAATCGTGATCGTCTTTGCAACGATACGTTTTTTCGGCAAAAGATACTGTCGTTACTCGAATAACATTAATAAGAATAACAATAATAATAGTAATAATATGAAGCGCCGTATCGAAAACATTACAAAGAGCGTAAATTATTGCACGGAAAAGGCGCGGGAGGGGGTGGCGCAACCCGCTGAAACGAGAGCAAGGGAGCGTTATCGATCTTGGGAGACCACACCTCGATGCGTTAAGGTCACGGATATACCGCCAAATATATTGTACGTTACGCGGCATTATATATGTACAAAGTGGTGGCCGAAATAACGGATATGCCGTCATGTGTAATGGGTCCGTACTATTTCGGGTTTGTGTATCTGTGTCTATATATGTATATAGATAGATAAATAGAGAGATAGAGGGAGGGAGGAAGGGAGGGAGGGAGGAAGGGAGGGAGGAGGAAGGGGGAGGGAGGGAGGGAGAGGGGAGAGAGGGAGGAAGGGAGGGAGGAGCACATATTTAATATTCTTTTTACATATATTTCGCTTCCATATCCGCCAACAAAACTTCGAATCGAATTTTTCGATAAAGGCATACGGTTACGCGTTTGAGTGTTCAGACTCGAGTGTCGAGTGTTCAGTGACGTCAAAAAAAGTAATCAAGAAGCGCAGCAGCGCCGTGACTCCAACGAATTATATATATATACCCACACACACAGCACACACACACACACACACACACACACACACAGTGACTGACAAAAATAAAAGACCATCATGCACCAAATAAGCTTTCCTCGTCAAAAGTATAAAAAAAATGAAAAAGTCTTGAGTATTTTCGGCTGAAATAAATGTTTAGCTTAGTTTTTATATTTGTATAAAGTAATATATTTAATTTTTTATTGTACCTTTTTTTAGGAAGACTGAAATCACAAGGACAAGATAAAGAGACCACATTGCATTTCCAAGAATACAATCACAATACTTTTTGGAAATACAATTAATATTTGGTATAGCCATATTTTGCTTTAATTACTGCCGAAAGCCTTCTCGGCATGCTCTCGACGAGATTTTAAAGGTATTTCCCGTCCAATTCCTTCCAAGTTTTTTTCAGCGTTGGGAAGGTTTCTTTTCTTAAAACGTCGGATTTATAAATATTTTTATTCAAGATAGATCACAAATTCTCGATGGGTTTCGAGTCGGGTGATTGTAGAAGCCAATCAAGTGTTTTGATGGTTTTTTTACTTGATTTTTTTTAGATTTCTTTGCTGCATCTTTCGGAACGTTATTTGGTTGAAAAATAAAATTACAGTTCAGTCTAACTCAGAGCGCTAATGACGCCAGATTTTCGTTGAAGATTTTCAATATATTTATGAGATATATTTATGAGATATATTTATGAATTATATTTATGACATATTAATATTACTGATTTTAACCAGCTGTCCGACTCCAGACCAGAAAAACCGACCTCAAAACATTATGCTACCACCTCCGTGCTTGACCGGCTGTTGCAAGTGACGCTCTTGGAGATCGTACCCGGATTTCCTCACTTGGAACTTTTTAGCTACTACTCTTTGCGAAAACCCTTTTTACTAAATCTTAAACAATCAACTTTCGTACCTCCGTACAAACTTGTTGCCTAGGCATCTTGTCTTGCGATTTTAAAGCATAAAATGGCAGAAGTACACTGCTATCGAGTCGGATAATGGAGTAAATCAAAACACAGTAAAATTGTACTTCCATGAACACTTAGAATCCACCAATCGGCCATTTGTACTCTTAACTGGGGTATTGGGTTCTTATTTTTGTTTCAGACACAAATATAATTTTTGAACAAGTAATCAGGAAAACTGGATTACAAAGGAAATAAAATAATAACGTTTTGAGAGTAGGATCAGTAAAGAATTACATAGAGGAACGAAAAAGCTGGAAACGAGAAGCAGTCTCTTTTTCTTGTCAGCTGCTGTATATATGTTATAGTTAAAAGCCGTTTTCACCTTAAACGAGTTTTATCTAGTAAAAACTCGTTCAGACTGACCGCCTTTGTTACAACTAGTTTTTCCTAGTGAAAACTAGCATTTATATTTAAAAATCCAAACAAACCTAAACATTGATCTCATTCAGAAACTATTTTAATTGATCCATTTCGTTAGCACAAGTTTTTTCTAATTAAAACACTTTTTAACTAACATTCAAGTGTATTTATCAGTAAATTCTAGTTTCTCCTAGGAAAAACTAGTTTTACCCAAGGCCTTCAGTAAGAACTAGTTATTCCTAGGACAAACGCATTCATATGCCTGAAATGGTAGATAGGCTACAAGAGTTTTCCTTTTTTTTTTTTAATGGATTACATCATTCATCAATCGTCACCGTCCACATTTTCCTGCATTTCGATTGAAATGAATAACTTCATATAAAAAAAAGCCTAAATAATTATGTGAATGTGCAATAGCCCGGTTGCGTTTGTTAAAAAATAAAATGGCCCATACGATTGAATAATTTATTGTTTGCATTAAAAAAAAATGAGATTTCCGATTGCGTGTACAGGATTATCGAAAAAATGTTTAACGTCCATTCTAATTGTCGTCTCGATAACACGAAATGTGTTAATGAGAAAAGAAAAGATATAATTTCTAGTGAATTTGAAGATATTCCACGTGGTGCTCCTACTTTCCTTTTTGTATTTGTATCGGATGTTTGCGTGCAGTGTGAAGACCCCGACACAGATGTATGTGTACATATAGAGAATGATGAGCGTTTCTCGAGTGAGCTCGATTCTGGGGTCAACTCCCTCGCGAACGATCTTGGGAAGACACGCTCCGGGGTTTTCGAGACGTAAACCCCGAAGCAGAACGTAATGGAACAGGGCATGATCTCGTGTCCGCAACTTGCCCGTTAATAATCGAACGAGTTTTTTCCTCGTGGGATATCTCCTTTAGGCTCGTACGTACATATTGCTCGTTTCATCCACGAGATATATAAGTGTAGAAAACGCAAGCATGGAAGCGCTCTGTAGTCATGGCGAGCGTATAGATGAGAGAGAAATGAAACAATTGTCATAAGTGTACTTATGATTTACGTGTCAAAAGTACATGGTAAAACTTTTTCTCGCAATCCGCTCAAACACGAGTCGGGGGTAAGAAGAATGTCGAAGGAGCTTGGAAAGTAATTATTTCGTGCTCGCATATAGAGGTAATCGATGTTAGACGTAAGAAGGAAGAGAAAAACTACTTTTTTAGGGAACGAATTCATAAAAGTCCCCATAATTTCAAAGTTGTGAAAGAAAGTCTAATAATATTGTTGAAGTTTGCATCATTGGAACGCAACGAAATTTCCATTTTTATTTTTTACTATCGCCCAAAATATTTTTTGCAAATTTGAGTTGTAAGAATTAGAAAAAAATCCTAAAAAAAAACGTTTGAGTAATTCTCGTAGCCTAAAACTGCCAAAATATTCGGATGATGACACGTTGACGATTAAAACAAAAAAATTGTTGCATTTCAACGATGCACACTTCAACAACATTATTTTTTACCAAAAGTGAAGATGGTGGTTCGTCATCGATATTCCTCATCGAACAGACAACATTGTCCTACACGTCTTGGCCAATAATCGGATTCCACGCGGGATGATTTCGGATCCTTCAGAAGCAATCCGGTCAGCTAGCAATTTTTTTCTTCTCCTTCGTATGAGGTGAATGGCTGACAATGAGCCGTAAGCGCTGATTATATCAACCGGAACAAATTATATTCAGAGGGAGCGATGTCTGGGGATTATGGCAAGCGGGGTAGAATTTCCCAGTTCACTCTTTCTAGGTGCTTCTTAACCGGTTGATCAACATGGGGCATGGCGTTACCGTGCTGCAAAATCAACTTGTCATTTCGATTCTCCCATTTCAATCTTTTCTCGTGTAGAGCTCGCTTCAAACGCATCAGTTGCAGTCGATAACGAATTCCAGTTATGGTTTCTTACGGTTTCACCCGCTCGTAATATGCAACACACCCCTCTTTTCGGTGGTTTTCCACTGCCGTTGCTGCCCATAAAGACATCACGACTTTGCAACCGGTGAAACCTCTCTTTGCACATTGTATACGATGGAGCATGTTCAGCATATACTTCCTCTAGCAAAATATGACGTTTCCGCGGACTTGTTATTCTAAACACAATCAAAATAGCTTATGTTAACGCGCCAGCACAAATGTGACCTATGGCGCTTTCGCGAGACTCTATGGACAAATCATCATGGGTATTGCCAACTTTTTATTCGAAAAAACAGTGTACCTACCGGCATCTACTGCCAACCTGCGGCTTCATATGTAACCACGTAACATATCAATAAAAACAGTGCAAAAAAGTACCGGACTAGACATTTTGCTACGGGACTGACTAGGGCTGGATCTGGCATCCGTATCCCGTACTACGGCACTGAACAGGCGACTGGATCAGGGCTTTATCAGGCGTGTAACGTTTTTTGGCATCCGACCCGGATCCGGCTGCCGTTTATGGCCCTGATCCGGCTGCCGATTACGACCTTGATTCGGCCCTGATCCGGCTGCCGTGCCTGAAATGAAAAATAAAAAAGGCAACAAATGATGAATAAAAATATACTGGTAGTAGTTTTCGTTTCCATATGCTTTACTTATATTGCTGCATATATGATAATTGGATTAAAACGTGTTCTGCCTTATTAAAGTTTTTGTCTAGCCTCGGCTTCGAACCTACGTCTTCTAATTCTAGAGCTGAACGCGCTACCTACTTAGCCATCCTAACACTTGTAGGAATTCTCTTTTTTTCGTTGCTTATATTATCATCATTTTAAAAAATGTCAATAATTTTTTATGGCGTTGAAGTTAGAATCGAAGTTAGCAATGCAACGAAAATTAATACTTTTTGACCGCTGAATTTCTTTTTGCCTGATCAGGCACTAAAAATAATCCACACGTTTTTACGCATTCTGATTAGAGTTTTACGATTTCAATTTACAAAAAAAGGCTTTTGATGATGATCAAAATAAACGAATGAAAAATGAAAAAAAATCGTTGCATTCCACCGATGCAAAATTCAACGTTATTTTGATTCTTTTTTTAAAGAATTTTTTTTTAAAGAACTAAAAAAGGGGAATTTGGTATTTATGAATGTATAATAATTTCGATAATAATAATAAACTCACTTATATTTTTATTTTTATATTATTTAGAAATTACTGAGTCTTCACATCTTTGGTTCTTCGACAAATAACAGTTTAAATTAAACGTTTTCGATTAATAATAGTTTAAATAATACGTTGATCAAAACTATCGCTTTGATCTTTAGGTTACTCCTTCACAGTCTTCGCCCTCGTTTGACGTGCGACGTCCAAATCTTTTGCAGCATTGATAATTTTGCCTAGCGATTTTTCGATGTCCTTCCGATATATGAGTTGATTATTCATCTCAAGATTTGTAGGCAATCTCAATTCTCAAGATTTGTAGGCAATTCTCCGCTTGGCTCTAAAAACACCATTACAAAAATAATAGATATTATGTATGTTAATAAATAATATAATACACACCTAGTAGGAGTGAAGAATTTACTTCTGTTAGCCGTTATTTTTTTCTTTCTGCATGTACAGCACGCCACTTTCGCACCCGTAAGTGTCCCAATAATGTTTTTTCTAGACTTTTTTTGATCCATTTCGCACTATTATTTCAGGAAATTGGAAAAACGCATATATCCGCGTGCATACACCACCAAGACTCTCAAATATGGCAGCTTCAACACGGGGCAGATCAAGCTGCAGTCCGGAATGTCGTAGTACGGCACGCCTGATCAGGGCCGGACGTTCACCGGATCAGTGGAACCGTAGTACGGGCCTAAAAATGCACCCTGATCAGGCCGTAGTAAGGTAGCCTGTGCGGCGCCGTAACAAGGCGTCCATGGACACCGGGTTACGGCGTGTTCCGGACTGCAGCTTGATCGGGGCCTGATCAGTCTTCAGGCTGCCGGATCAAAATTTCTAGTCGGGTATTTATAGAAATTCTTCGATGATGAACAACGTATGGCGCCACTATAATTTACAGATTAGAGCTTGGGATTCAGCAGAATAAAAAATATATCTTGCAAGAACATTTTCCAGCGACTTATACAATGATAAGTTGCAACAAAAGTTAGGCTTTAATCAGAAATAAATCTATAAGTGTCAATAACTACATGTACATGTGGGAAAAGATATATACTAAGTCCGTAGGGAAGGGTATGTAGGAAAACGAGACAGCCAGGCACATTGGGGTAACGAACAGGACGGTGAAGTGGAGGCCGAGACATCCCTCGAGGGATATCTTGGCCTCGATGGTAAGATGATTACTACCCACGTCGACTGTCTACTCTTGTTATTCACCAATTCTATTACCATACGCGAGTGTCTATCATAGACATGTTGCACCGTGAAATTTATTAACGATGGGAATAATAATAATATTAATATCAGCAACAACACATTATTATTGTTGTTGTTATTGTTATTATCATTATTATATGATTACTATAAAAATGATGCTATTAATAATAAAGTTAATAATAACAACAATGGTAGTAGTAATAACAATAATAGTAGTAGTATAATAACAAGCAGTAACAATAATAGTAGTGGTATAATAATAGTAATAATAACGATCCGGTGCGTTCGTCTAGTGGTTAGCGTGCTGGCCAGCGGATTGGGAGGTCGCAGGTTCGAATCCCAGTCGCGTCACTTTCGTCGTGAAATATTTTTCTTCGATATTTCTCGGTGAAAGACGACTAGTTCCGTGACTGGGAGACGAACTTGAGACCGACTGTATCGGTATAGGTTTTCCGCAGTTTCCCTATGCCCATGGCAGACATGTCATGGTGAATACGATACAGAGGGGGAAGTCGGCTGCGGCCGCAAAGTGGGCGGTAGACGGGGGAATTGTGGAGGGGAGATAGACGGGGAAATTGTGGAATCGGGGAGATATAGAGGGGTGATGTGGAATGGGTGACAGAAAGTTGAGGTGGGTTGGACCTCGTAAAAAGGGAAAGACCCTGTACGACGGAACAAACCAATAAAATAATAGTAATAATAACAATAAATGAATAAAAATGGTAGAAAATTCTTATTTCTTATCCTAAATCTATACATATAGAACATTTCCGTGACTGACTGGCTGACATACAGACAACGCACAGCCTAAACCGCTGAAGATAAAAACATGAAATTTGGATGCTATGCTCCTTAGGGGGTGTAGACGTGCACTAAGGAAGGATTTTTTGAAAATAAACTCGTAAGGGAGTGAAATTGGCTGTAAAAGTTTGTATGGAAAATTGTATTCCTTGCGTACACCAACTTGAAACTGGGTGTAAATATTCTTCAAAACAAATTCTAAAATGCATATTGTAGGATTCTTTATACAACTCCTATTTAGGGGTGCCACGGGGTGTTGAAATTGTCTGAGAACATCGAATTCCCTGCTTTTATCTGAATAAAATTCGGGAGATATGTTCCTTAAAGGGCGTAGAGGTGCACTAAGAAAGGACTTTTCGAAAATCAGCCCCTAAAAGGATGAATCGGGATGTAGAAGTTTGTATGGAAAATTGTATTTTTTGCGTGCATCAACTTGAAACTTGGTATAAATATTCTTCAAAACAAATAACAAAACGCTTATTTTAGGATTTTTTAAAAACAGCCTCTAAAGGCGCCTCTACACTACTCGCGAAGTTAATCGATGTTGGGCGAGGACGAGAGTGTAGAGAGGCACTTCGTGCTTCTTCGCCTCGCTTTGCTTCGCTTCGGGCGACTTCCGATCGGTGTCGGTATTTTGGGCCGAGTCAAAGGGCCGAAGTCGCGGGCACGAGTTCTCGCGAAGTTAAGCGACGGAGTTCTCGCGAAGTTGAGCGAGTAGTGTGGTGACGCTCCTCGTACTCAGCTAGCTTCGACGAGTACTTCGGCGAGGAACTTGGAACGAGTAGTGTAGAGGGGCCTTAATAAGCAGTGCAACTGGTGATGAAGTTTCTATGGGCCAAATTCCTCGCGGGCGAAGACCCGGACGGAAGCTAGTAACAAATATTAACCCTTACTTGCCACACTGGGGTAATAAAATACCCCAGGCTTTTTTGCTTAATTTTAAGTACCTAAATGTTAGGTGAGGGGGTCTATAGTGAGATCTGTCAATTTTTGGAGAGTGTAACTAAATTTTAGGCCCAATAGCATTACTTTAAAGCAGTTAATCTGTCATTAGCAGGCGTCTAAAGTCGCGCGGGGTAGGAATCTACCCCAGTGTGGCAAGTACGTTTGAAATCTATTTTTTTAGGGTACATTTTTTTTTTAGTGTATATTGACTTTAGAGAGAAGAATGAAGTTAGTATATTTTGTTACGTGACATACAATTATTTTTTTCAAGATAGACACAAAATCGGAGCATTTTCCCGCTCTCTATTCGTGCCTCATTTTTACCTGCGTCGCATCGTATCTCTCTCTCGCTTTCTCTTCCTTTCTCTCGCTCTCTATAAATAAATATATTTATAAATATATTTAAATATATAAATATATTTATTTATTTATTTATACACTCTATAAATACATATAAACAAATATGTATTTACAATTAGTTTTGATGCTTATTTTTCACAATTTCTTATGTATTACTTTTATTTTTAATGTAAATCTACAAAAAATATTGTTTAAGTAATGAATAAAATATAATACTTGGCAAAAACATGTAGTTCATTTTTTTACGAAATTTCCACCTTCATTTCTCAGAATAAATACCTTTTCTAAAAAATCTTTTTATACACAATTTTTTTTCTTGTACTAACACATTAGACGAAGACTCAGTTAAATTTTTAGCTCATTCTATTGCGGAAAAAAAATTATGAATTTTTTTGTAAAAATTGCCATTTTTCAACTTTTTTTAACCTTGACAATTTTTTTAAATATATTTAAATTTAATTTTTGGCTTTATAACCTATATCATCTTTTAAAGTAAGCTTTTAATAAGTTCCAAAAAAATTCGCAAGTAAAAATAATCAATAGTTTATATTTTATAACAGTTTTTGTTGCTGGGGTAGAATGTTACCCCAGTGTGGCAAGTACGTGTTTTTACAGAAGTGTGGCAAGTAAGGGTTAAGGTAGTGATGGAGAGAGCGCCGGGAACAAAATTCTGCTTGCGACGTGTGAACATTTTTATCGAGCTTTTGAAACTGTTGAAAGTTTTTCATATTTTCAGTGTCTCAAATATCAAAATAAAAGTTTAAAAAATGTTTATTTGAAAATAAAATCGAAAACACTTGGTTCGGATAAAACGTGGAACGTAAAACGGCGTAAAAATAAAATCTGCATATTCGCTTCTCAATAAAACCTATCGTAACTGTCTTAAAACATTTATAATGTCTGAACATTTTTATCGAGCTTTTGAAACTGTTGAAAGTTTTTCAAACTTTCAGTGTCTGAAATGTCAAAGTAAATGTTTTTCAAATTTTTATTTGTCAATAAAATTGAAAACACTTGGTATGGATAAAACGTGGAACGCAAAACGGCATAAAAATAAAATCTGTATATTCGTTTCTCGATAAAACCAATCGTAACTGCCTAACAAACATTTATAAAGCTTTGAGCAATTATTCGCAACTAATTCGTTGATGAGTTATCTTCGTCAGCTCCTTTTTCCGCCCGAATAACCGAAAGACCTTCGATCTGATAAGTAAATAAAGCCGTAGGATGAGAAGAGTCGCAAAGAGGGCTAGTCGCGGAGCGTCAGGGTTATAATAAAAAAATACATATATACATGAAGTGATCACCCCGTAGGATGTACGTATCTACTCTGTAGTGCAAACGATCATCGACTGTGACAGTGGTGAAGTGGGAGTGTAAATCTAAATGAAAAAGGCTAAATTAAGGCACATAGCATATTCATATGTGTGTATCGTCTTCAGAAAACGTTATGAAAAGAACACGTCAAGACCGTCAATCAGCTGATGTTCTTTCGGTTTTGGAGCGTTCGTAACAACAACGTGAGAAGTGCGGCCGGGATGTGTTTGAAAAAGTTGCGTGTAGAGAGATTGAATTAACGTCTAAGATAATGTGGAAACACTAATTATTAGGGAAAAAAGTGAACGAGCATCTCATGACATTTTTCCACGATATTGAATTTATGACGTATGAAATATTTGGAAAAAAATCATTCACAATCTGAAGCAATATGATAGATAAAAAATGAGGCAATTAAACAACTGATCGGAATTACGCCAGCAGTCCCATATCTGTTCCATGTATACAATGCATTGCTGAAGTGGGCCAGAAAAGTTAAGAAGAGAGAGATAGAGACAGAGACAGAGACAGAGACAGAGACAGAGACAGAGGCAGAGACAGAGACAGAGAGAGAGAGAGAGAGAGAGAGAGAGAAAGAGAGAGAGAGAAAGAGAGAGAGAGAAAGAGAGAGAGAGAACAAATCTGCACTATTGATCTACGGTTGGTTACGCGGTATATCGAAGGGACAAAGAGGGAGGGGGAGAAAGAGTGAGACAGAAAGAGAGAAAAGTGGTTCTCTCTCTTCGGGGCATTGTCTTCATGGCTAGAGAGATTTCAAGACGTGGAGCTTACTGTGTAGGTAAATGCCAGGATTACCGTAGAACAGTAGAAACCTCAAGAAACGTAACGGTCCAAATGGGATTCTGCTGAGAAATCCACGCGAGAGCGAGAAACAAATAGATGAATAGATAGAGAGGGGGGGGGGGGGGGTAGGAAGAGAAAGAGAAAAAGAGAGAGAGAGAGAGAGAGAGAGAGAGAGAGAGAGAGAGAGAGAGAAAGAGAGTATATAAGATTCACGAATGTGCTGGAAGCAATGTATCTGTATCTTCATGCTGGTGTGATTCCCTATCCTCTTCACGTTCTCTATTCTTCATAAATTCAATTGACGCCGACAATAAATAGAAATTTTGGGGAAAACACGAAATTCGTCTGCGACAGGATATCGATAAGTATAACATAGCCAGAAGAAAAGCCAGGGGAAAACAAAATATTGGATTCAGCAAACGTGTACCAATATCTGAAGGGATGTCAATTCAGGTATATCTTACAACTGCGAATGTACGACTTCAAAAATCCCCAATACCGAACTCCGATGAGCCCGGAGTTAAAACTTGAGTCCGCTTGCTGCAAGCCTTATTTTTAGTCCAAGCTTTACTAGTTTTGTGAAAAAAAAAACAACAATCCAAACTTGACAGTGAAAATGCGATCGATGCTAAGTTTTCGAAATTCAATTTAAGACCATGCATGACACGCTGCGAAATTTCGACGCGATCACAACGATATTGCAGAAATCGTAGTTTTTGGTTATATGCCGCCGCCAACTACTGCCAGATGCCGCAGGAAACGTCTGCTACTCATACTGCAGCAAAGGGGCAGAGGCCCAATAGGCGACGGTTGCTGCAAGTCCGTGCGTGATGCGTGTATACAGGGTGAGGCACATAAAGTGTTACAGAGCAATAGCACTCAAACTATTGATCATATCCAAAAATGTTTCAGACAAAAGTTTCAGTGTTCGAGAAGGCCGTCATACTGGACCACCCTATTTTTTTACCGGTGGAGGCGCTGAAGCTACGTCAAGGTCAACTCCACTTTTTTAAATGGAACCAAGTATTTTTTTTCGATGACATTATTACCGATTTTAAGACGAATTCAGCGACCTACAGCACAAGGTCATTCTAGTCACGCAAAGTATGAAAATTGTCGAAAAATCGAAAAATATCGGAATAATCACTTTCAAAGGATCCACTAACCTTGGTTTGGGTCTACCTACAGATGATGCTCGAAGTGATGACCCTCGACTTGTAAACACTTGTTTGATCGCGGTTTTCATTTCTTACGATACCAATGTTTCTTATCGGCAGCAAGTACGCATTTTCTGTTGACATATCAGTTAGTCACGCATTACCTTCTAATGTGAGTACATCGGATCGCGAAAATGAACGATTTTCAGGAATCTTTTGATATGTTGATGGTGCTGGGGGAATGCCGTAAACATTACAGAAACGCCCAAGATTTGTATGCGGCTCGTTATCCGGATAGGCAACAAAAATCGCACATGGCTTTTAAGCGAAGAGCTGACCGTTTCTGTCGCTTCGGTACAGTGAAACAAACACGAGTCAAACGTTGACCGATTGTTAATGAAAATAATGCGGCTGCTATCTTAGCTTTTGCTGCACTAAATCCACATGCGAGCAGCAGACAAATGGAAAGAGAGAGTGGAATTAGTCAGCGATCTGTATTAAGAATCTTACATCAACACAAGTTCCATCCGTATCGTATGTCATTACATCAGGATTTGTACGGCAACGATTTCCTAAATCGCGTCAATTTCTGTAACTGGATTCGTAGAAAAATGCGCACAGATTTCTCATTTTTGAGTCATGTGCTTTTTTCTGACGAATCTAACTTCACAAATACGGGAAATGTGAATAGGCATAACATGCATTATTGAGCAAATGAGAATCTCGATCGATGAGAACTGTACCATTTGAACATCCGTGGTCCGTTAATTGTTGGTGCGGCATTGTCGGCGATCACGTCATTGGTCCATATTTTTTTGAAGGTCGCTTGACTGGGCAAGTTTACGCAAACTTTCTGCAAAACGTACTGCCTCAATTACTGGAAGACGTGCCCTTGCATGTTCGCATGAACATGTGGATGCAACACGACGGTACACCACCCCATTATGCTTTGTGTTCAAGACAAGTGATGAATGAGATTTTTGGTGAAAGTGGATAGGACGAGACGGCCCTGTAGCTTGGCCACCTCGTTCGCCAGATCTAACATCACCAGATTACGTTTTATGGGGTTTTGTCAAAGAACGCGTAATGGCGGTAGCACCTACCACGCCTGACGACATGAAAGAAAGAATACGCCGAGCATGTACCGAAATTACACCACAAATGTTGGTTGAAATTAGACGGTCTTTTCATCAGCGAATTAACCAGTGCTTACAAGTCGAAGGTCATCACTTCGAGCATCTTCTGTAGATAGACACAAACCAAGGTTAGTGGATCATTTGAAAGTGATTATTCCGATATTTTTCGATTTTTCGACTATTTTCATACTTTGTGTGACTAGAATGACCTTGTGCTATAGGTCGCTGATTTCGTGTTAAAATCGGTAATAATGTCATCGAAAAAAAATACATGGTTCCATTTAAAAAAGTGGAGTTGACCTTGACGTAGCTTTAGCGCCTCCACCGATAAAAAAATAGGGTGGTCCAGTATGACGGCCTTCTCGAACACTGAACCTTCTGTCTAAAAGATTTTTGGATATGATCAATAGTTTGAGTGCTATTGCTCTGTAACACTTTATGTGCCTCACCCTGTATATGTGCACGTTTACCATGCGAGATCGCCACCAGTGGGGAAACTGATGCACTAGATTTTCAGGATTATTGATGCTTTCATGGTACAATTTTGCTAGATTCATGTCAATCAAACGAGTTTTATTTGCACAACTTTTTACAAGACCGTAACTTTCCACTTACATATTCCTCCATTTAATTACTACATTTCGCATTCTTGTAATTCGTGCTCCCTAACATTCTCTCTTTTTCTTCATTTATTCCTCTACTCCATCTTTTGTCCTCTCCATTCCTCCTTACTCATTTTTTTCCACACTCCCTCTATTCCCCGAAAATATTCACATATCCCTTTTTGTATTTTCCCACCCAACATATTTATTATTTCCCTCTTTATTGCCACATCATCTATTCGTTCCATCCACTCCTTTACTTTCTTTTTTGCTTTCTTTGTTACTAACTTCCTGGTTTTTCTACAGATTAACATGTGCTCCAATGTCTCATTCTGTTCTTCTCATATCCTGCATTTCCATTCCTTTTCCCCTTTCTTTCCCGCTCTTCCTATGTTGCCACATCTTAACCTCGCCCACATTTTCTTGTCCCTTCCCTTTACTCCCTTCTTCGACCAGTAGTTCCATGGCATATCATCATTCTCTATAATATATTTGTACTTCTCATTATACGTTGATTTTCTTATTTTTTCCTCTTTTCTCTTTAAAATTTCTTCTTTTAAGTTTTATAGTCCCTCTTTATCCTTTTGTCTATTCCTTTCACTTCTCTCCGTTCCCTTATCATTGTTAATTTGTCTTCTATTTCCATATCTCTTAATACTTTCACTAAGTTTTTTCCCCATTTTGTAAAGTCTCCGTTTATTATTGCTCTTATTTCTTTCATTAATTAATTTTTCGGCCATCTTGTCTTGTCCATTCTTATCACCTCTTTAATATACCTTAACGCTCTTTCTCTTATCAAATATTCCATAGTAGGCAATCCCAGTTCTCTTCTCCATATATAATTTGATGTTGTTCAATCCACTCCTAATGTCATCTTACAGTATCTACTCTGTATTCTTTCAAATACACTTATTTATCCCAATCCCCAAGTCTATATTCCATACATTGCGCTAGTTTCATGTAAAAAAAACACTAAATTCCAATTTCTCCGTCATTTTTCCATAAAATCAGTCGAAACAATGCTTAAAATGTGTTTTTGACTGGGGAGAGCCTAACGATCTTGAAATGTGCAAGAATTCGGTACATCGGTTAGTAATTCACAATTCATCCTATGGTGACTACAATTTGTAAAGTTTTTTTTTAATTTAGAAAAATCGTGATCGTCAGGTTCTTTCTGCAACAAAATCGCATGTACACAATGAATTTCATCTCAATTGATTGTATGGTTTGGTTGAAATTAGGGTTCAAAATGGCTTTAGATGAGGCCTCAAAATTAGGATACATGGCCTTAACCCTGTAGCAGTGTGCCAAAAATGGGATTTTCGTGCCACGTTTGTGTCAGAGAAAAAATTCGATAGATTTATTCCATAATCTCTGTATTTAGATTCTGAGCTCACTGAAGCCGAATATGATGAGATTTTCAAATTTCAAAATGGCGGATCCAATATGGCGAATGCAAATTTAAAAAATAGTCTGATTTCTACGAAAGTGAGTATCCTATGGTTCCTGAGACCGCGGAATTCACATCTGAAGTTAGATTTCCAAAAATTGCTGAATATTATTTTCAACATTCCCTTCTACTTCACTATCACTTTCACCCATAAACCAATCATCGTTATAACGCAAAAGTGGCACGATTTTTTTCCGCCCATATGTCTGTCACTTATAGTCAAGGGGTTAACGATGCATCTCCGAGCTTCGATCAACTTTAGCTGCAATCAAGTACAAAAATTACTCCGCAATTTGTCGGACAAAGAATTTTTCTTCGTGGCTCAATGAGAGGAAAGATAAATCCACCGAAGTGTCTCGAAGCGAGTGCGCGCTCAAAAAGCCGATCGAATTACCGTGACAATTGCAAGCGTGGATCAGCACGACGTTGTTCCAGCCACAGATTTAGTTGATTTCTCTTTTTGATCCACCGGCGAAGATTGGATAAGCTCTGTGGTTTTTTTTATATTTTGAACGGAAGAAGAATTAGTGGAGAGTAGATAAAAAGAGAGCGAGAGAAGGAAGAGAAGAGGAGGAAGACAATGGTTAGGATATTATCGATTGGCGGGAGTCCAAGTTCGACGTCTTCGTCGTGTGAGAACAGCGAGTTGTTTCAGCCACTTGAGAATTCGTCGTTCTCATGATACGTTTCTTCTTCTCTGCTCGAATACTAGGCGAACCAGACAAGGAAGGTTTTTTTACCGCCGCACGTCTGAATTTTGCACGATACACATCCATGGACATTAAACAATATGGTGAATCTTATACGGATGATGAAGAACATAATCAGTCGCGAATCTGCAGTCTCGTTGTAAACTAACGAAACAAAGCGCACCAGCTTTGACTTTATTGATAAAAACGAAATAAATGAATAAAAACTGTAACGAATCTCATTACTTTTGGTTTCAACTCTACTAGCCTTCAGCCTTGTCTTTTGAGGTTTATTGAAAGAAAAAAAAACCCCATAAACCATCATTTGACTTAACTGGACCGCTCCAATGGGACAAATCTTGACTCGATCTTCTTTTTTTGTCCTTTCCATACTACTGGAGTCAGATCTTGTTGGAGACAGAGAGGGGACATCGATCGGACGATGATTCGAATGAGACACGCGATGGTCTCCCGAGACTCGATAAAGTATGCTACGATCATACAATGACGATTGACAGAGGCAATTCAAGGCGGGTAAGTAAATGGCTAATGAGAGGCTCTCGAAGTTCTTCAAAGCTTCTTCTGTCCTTGGATTCTTCCAGATCTCAGGCGGGATGAAAATGCACGCTGGGACGAGGTAATTGCGACAGAGAGGGAGAAGGGAATAGAAAATCGCCGAACACTTTCGTAAATGAAAACAAGAATTTATGTGCTAATTTATTTTCCTAATCTTAATTAATATCTTACGTAAACCTAAATAATAAAAACCTTAAAAACTTGTAAACTTTTCAAAGTGTTACCTTTTTAAAAAAGTCAATCGTTGTCTTTCATTACTAAACCTGTGAACTGAATGTTTAGTGCCAAATTATCGAAAAATGTTACAACTGTACTACGAAGGGACGAGAGAGAGGGAAATATTCACCCTTCAAATTAAGTTCCAATTGTATAATAACGCATTAATTTCCAATGTCTTCGAAAATCAATTTATTTTTGTGAAAGCGATATCTTTCTCATTGAATGTCACGACAGATGGTGAACTCGAATTACGCCGTTCGTGTACGTAACTTCGCGTCTGTCATCCAGCGAAGCGTACAGGTGGTCGCGAAGCGTATCCACGCGGTGCCAGTAGAGAAGGACGTAACTAATCAGCCAACGGGCCACGCGAGCTTAATTTCATTCTGGCTATATACCGGCAACTTTCTAGAATCTGTGAGAATTCGGTTTGTGTCTGAGTCCTTGAGCACACGCGGTCGAACTCCCCGAGGCCCTATATAACAGGAGAAAGGGAGACCAAGGGCGCTCGTCTTTCTCAATTCGATCGAAAACAAAAGTGTGTAAATCTACTCGTTCACTGATAAGTCAAATTGATGAATTGCCTCGTGAACAATGACTCGTTAAAGGGGAACCATCCCATCAGAGTAGTTGAAAAATGCCCGTTTCTCGGATCTTTTTTTCGCCTCTGTGCTAGATATTGAAAAAAAAAATCCATTTGGGCTTGATACACCCACATTTCAGCTATAGAAAATCATGCTTGTTTTTATTCAGTTTTTTTTTGTCATCAGGAACAGGTGTGTTTACAGCGTTTATAGAATGATTTAAAATACAAGAACATTATTAGAATAGATGAGAGCGTTTATCGCGTGTTCTACAGAGTCAAGTCGATAAACCAATTTCGTGAAGATCCCACGAGTTGAAAAACGTAAGTGCTCGATAGACAACGTTTTTCACGTAGTTAAATTTTGCATCGTTGGAATGCAACGAAACATCTTTTTTCTTTTTTATTATTATTATTATCGGCAATATTTTTCTGCCAATTTATGTTATAGATAGATTTTTAATAAGGATCCTGGAAAACATTTAAGTGCTTTTGGTAGCTTAAAAGCACAAAAAAATGCTTTTGCAATCTAGAAAAATAAATTTTCGTTGCGTTCCAACGATGCAAACTTCAAAACCATCGTTTTTTTCGGCGCATACAGTGGCGTGCAAAGTTTCGGGTCACCCCATTGTTTTTTAATAAAGTGATAAAATATTTAATTCCTAAACTCATTAATCATTTCAATTTTTTAAAAGTGCTATGATATGAATAATAGCGTGAGATATTTTTTTTTGTATGGCGTATTACTTGTGTACAGCATCGAACGAGTTTCGTCGGTGTGCGAAAGTATCGGACAGCTATCTCGCCCGGCTTCGTACGCACAGTTTGTTTAAATTTTTCTTCGTACAAGTTTAAAAACATGCACGACAATGAAAAATCAGTATCATTTCTGCCGCGATGGCGAAACACACGAACATTAAGGTCCGTAACATCGTGTTAAAACTTTTTTCGGAAAGAAAGAGTACGGTCAATTGTATTATACGTAAATATAAATTAACAAATTCGTTTTGTTACAAAAAACGAAGTGGTAGACCGCAAAAAACTACGGAATACGTTGACAAAATTTTCAAAAGGAAGTGCGTTATAGATCCACGAAAAACTGCAGCAGGCATTTCGAGAGAATTATCTGGTGAAAATCGTGCCGAAATTAGTCGGAGTACAGTATCCCGACGTCTGGAGGCTGTAGGACTGATTGGATGTATTGGTGTAAAAAAAAGTACTCATCAGTAAAAAGAATCAAAAGGCCAGATTGAATTTTGCAAAAAAACATCAGCGTTGGACGGCATCAGATTGGCGGAAACTGCTTTTTTTTTCTATGAATCCAAATTTCAATTATTCGAAAGTGATGGTCGGAAGTACGTGAGACGTGCAACAGGTACCAGATTCAACGTAAGGTCTCATATTCCTACCGTAAAACACTGTGGCGCGAGCATTAAAGTTTGGGGAGCATTTTCTAACGACGGCGTTGTTCCGCTGGTAGAAATTCAAGGCAATATGGACGCTACAACGTACAAAAATATATTGCAAGACCATATGCTGCTATTTGCAATGAAAAAAATGCCACGTGGTTTGGGTTTTCAACACAATAACGACCCCAAACATGCTTCACGTGTTGTAAAAGATTTTATTCAAAGATGAAAAGTACCCCTTTTCGGCTGGTCATCGCAATCACCGGACTTAAATCTGATTGAGCATTTGTGGCAAGACCTAAAAGATCGTGTTGGAACAAAAAATCACTCTAACAAGACGGAATTGTGGAATTATTTGTGACACGAGTGGGAAAACTTGCCACCAGAACGCATCTTACAATTAATAGCGTCCATTCCTCGTCGATGTGCTGCAGTTATCGCTGCTAAGGGCATGGCAATCCCGTTTTGTTATTGTCAAAAAATGTTGGTATGTTATTCCCAGGCCACATACTATTGTATGTGGCCCAATACTTTTGCACACTCGTTAAATGAAAAGTGATAAACAATCAAATATTTAAGACAAATATCTATATATATAATTAATTATTTTCAAACATAATTGAATACATCATATTGTCATAACTTGTTAATTTTTTCCCCATCGTCGTATTTCAATGCAATATGCCTGAAAAATAGGACGGCCTAAAACTTTTGCACGCGACTGTATATTGATTCATAAAAAGAACAGTAGATGGCTGTAAAACGATAATCGTAGTAAACGCGATAGTGACTACGATTCGGAGGAGAACAGAAAGAGGACTTTTGAACCGCTTAATAATCGCGGCGATTATTGTGTCAATTGTATTAAAAAAACAGCCATTTCGAGAGAAACTCGCGGTCGGAATTTTGTATCGTGATTTCGTGTCGATTAGGCACATGCACCTACGGCCATAAGTGACTGTGAAACTATTCGGAATTTCAGCATGTAATTTGCGCACGACTTTTTTCAGACGTTTTAGAGTAAAAAAGTAAAAAATAGATTTTTTCGAAAGTCTGATCAGAAGATAGCTTCAGTTGTATTAAAACATCAATTAATGTGATTACAAGTGTTAATTTCAGACTTATGTAATCAGTAATCAGTAACTTATGTAATCAGACTTACATAGGTTTACGTTCGAAAGGGGCAAAAGTGGATAAAAGCGAAATTCGGAAATGTTGTCGGGTGCTTCAAAGGGGTCAAAATCTCTCTGTGTATTGATCCCTTGGACTAATTTAATTTCGAGAAATACTGACAATCTGAGACTTTGCTTGGGGGAGACGCAGAATAGGACGAAAGCTTCCTGGAGACGTTGAAGAAGACCACTGGAGTTTTGGGGCCACTTCCTCCCGAATCAATCGGAATTCGCCAAGTCTGAAAGTGTCCATCCTTCACCCCTAAGAGTATACGTTTAAGGACCTGTGAGAAAAGACAGAAACTCTTCGGGTCGCGGAATCGATCAGCAAAACTTTTGGCAGGCGAAGTCTCGTTTGAGTGAAAGATCTGTGTATATATACATATACGATATCTATCTATATGTGTCTGTACTCACACACATGCAGACACATATATATGTATATATATATATAATCACCATAGAACTTGAAAGTTTACAGGGTTAGGCAAACCACCGCTGCGTGATCGAACTTGAGAACGACCTCAGAGGTGATCCGCAAAATTGCCTCTCCCTTTGTTAAGAGTATCTACATACAAGAATGCCGACAAAGAGTGATTCGGAAATAAGCATCAAATACAATGGGGATCCTTGGATGTCAGATAATACGAAGTTTTATTTTACTTCATTTCTCCTCTTTGCTCTCACAATCATTCTGATCTTCCATTAACCCTTTATAACTCAACGACGTAAACATTAAAAAATATTTGACTTTCTGGCAGGTTTTAATAAATACGAAAACACGTATTATTTCGTTTCTGAAAAATTTAATCAGGGAGCTATCTGTAAAGCAGGGAGTGTAACAGACATGTTACATTGTGTCGTAACATTCCTTTATGATGTATGGAATGCCTTGAAGCAGCTGTTTTGCTTGTGGTAGCACAAAGCCACGTCACATTTTTCACACACCATTTGTGATATGCCAGCATAGTTGGGATATTTGCAGCGGATCCTCTTCTCGGCCCATACAGGCCAATGCCTCGAATCTTGTAAACTCGGGCTACAAGTGAACTTCGAACAAATTTTGATCCAACTAACGTCATCTAGTTCGCAAGAATTGCAGTAAAAACTCATAGAACGGTTTGTAGCCGTCGACTAATATCGATTTAAAAAAGGATTAAATTTAAATATGGGGTTTTGTGAGGACTTGGATGGTTTGTTACAGAACTGCCACACGGGGATATAAAGGGTTAAACGAGGTTCGAGCCCGAGTCAAAATTTATAGCCTCCACTAAACACTCGCAGGACCCATTTCTCTTGTAATGCACAAGCCGCCAGCCTCTGTTGAACCTACCAAACCCCATTTGTCGAGTTCAGTGCCATGAAGAGGCCTCAATTTGGTCCAGTGTAGCCTCTTTTATGTCTCCCAAATCTTGTTTCGACTTCCAGTTTCAGTGAAACGTACAGAACACAGTTAGGCTTAACCTGCTTTCAATCTGAAGTCCGTTGCCTCGATCCCACTTAATGTGCTTTGAGCCTAAATTCGATATCTCCGCCTTCAACACTCCATTGTGGCCTGATCGGGAACCCATTCGATGACGAAATAAATACGTTTTCGTTGAATGAAGGGTCCAAAGGGTCTATAGTGCGCCTACAGTAGGCCGAAAGGAGGGTCCAGTAGGTTCTGCGGGAGCGCTCGAAGTAGGTTCACCTGGGGTTTCGCAGGTTCAGTTGCGCTCTGCATTGGCCTCCTTTGAGTGACAGTGTCCAGTTTCTGCAATTCGGGAGGTTCATCGGAAGCCCTAACGTATTGGTATTCCAAATATTGTACCCTCGTTTAGGTACCCGATAATCCGCTATTACCGATCTCTGCTCAGGGAAGGAGGCCTTTATTTTGCGGTTTGAACACGGCTCGAAAATTTTTACTCGGGAGGTGCTGGCGGCACGTAATAAAATAATTGTATCATTTCAGGAATGTCACCCGAGGAAACAGAGAAATAAGAGTCGGAGGATAAGCATGAGAGAGATGAAAAGAGCAACTCCATAGCTCTCAAGAACGCACAACGGCGAAGATGAAAAAAAAGTTGTTGAATTACTTTTTGAAGCTATAACGAATATCTGATAAGAGCAAACATTTATGCATGAAAAAAAAACCGCTGAGGTGTAAAGAAAATCTTATATTTTCTCGTGGCAATGCTTTGTTTTTCATTCTGGAATAAATTGAGAAAATAATGAAGTACAATGAAAGAGGGAAGAGAAGAAAATTACAAGGCGAAAGTCTGTTTTCGAGAATTGCTATTCCGCCACCTTAACGCTCGTCTACGTACACTTGTTTTGTCTTGCATTCTACTTTTTTTCCGTACTAATTCACCGTCCATTAGTGAGCGTATTTCACGTGACGTTTTCTCTTTCTCACTTGGAGCAAGTGACTGCTTCGTACGTTAATCTTCATTTGCCCTATTAGCGAGAAATTCGCTGCCATCGCCAACACCCCTTCCTCGCTCCCTCCACGACCTATTTGTGCAGGGTGAGCGAACGTATAAAAGTATCAGCATCTCAGTTGCCAAAAAGCTTTAGATGTACGAGACAAAGAACATATTATATTTTTCACAACTCATCATTTATTCAGCAATCTCATCACAGTGAAGCAATTAGTTTGATATTTTATATCAAACCGATTACACAGAACTGCATTGAAACGAAACTGTATCGAACTAGAACAAAGTGAACAATAGAACAATATTCTGTAAAGCCCGAAACAATAATTAAGAAAAAACGTGTTAAAAGATCTGTATAAGCTTGAAATTTAAAAAATCTGATTTTTGTGTTCCATAGTTTTATAGCCTAAGTTCTTAAGGTCATGGATAACATGCTCCGACCACTTCCAAATTATGAACCCTAATTTTGACCGAACAATACAATCGATTCAGATGAAATTTATTGTGCATATGCGATATTGTTGCAGAAAGAGCCTGAGGGTCGATGTTTTTCCAAATTTGGAAAAAAAAAGCTTTACAGATTGTAGTTACCGTAGGATGAATTGTGAATTACTAACTGATGCACCGAATTGAAGACATTTCAAAACTGTTAGGCTCTCAAACGTCGAAAAAGACATTTTGAGCGTTGTTTCAACTGATTCTATCGAAAAGTGATGAAGAAATTGAGTTTTCAGTATGTGTTGTTTCGCCGAAATGTAAAAAACATGATTTTTTTCAGCATTAAATATGTCGAATTTTGTGTCAACAAATCGCAATTTGCGGGAAGCTTTGCTTTCTTTCTTTTGTTTAAAGAAGAGTGCTGCTAAAAGTCAACGAATGCTGTCGGAAGCTTATGGTGATAATGTTCTATCGATTTCAACATGTGAGTACTGGTTTCGACGCTATAAAAAAGGTGATGTTGAAATGGAAGATAAGAAACGTCCAGGTCAGCCGAAGAAGTTTGTAGATAAAGTGGAAGCTCTACTCTATGAAAACGCGAAAACGGCTAGATTATGCGAAAAGACACGACGAACTGATTTTCCAGTACGACAACGCTCGGCCTCATGTTGCGAAATCGGTGAAGGAAACGTTGCAAGCGTTTAGGGCAGCAGTCTCCATCTATTGCACATATTTTCAAGAATTTTTTTTTTCATAATGAAATTTATCTCCATATTTTTATCTTTTTATACACTAAAATAGAAGTTTCAAAGTACAAGAAAAAAATTAAAAATATATATTTTTTAAAATTTATCTTGTTGATCTGGCTTCAACTTTTTGTTGAAAACAAAAAGTCGAGTTTTTGATTATAAAGTGGAGTTGTAGTTACGACCCCTACCAAAAACTTTCACCCCCCATAAAAAGAAAACAAAATAGCGCCCTTTTGAATTTTCCGACTGTTTTCTACAACTTAAATTGTTTAAAAATAGGATTCAATATTAATGAATATTTATTTCGTTAATATGGGACGAAGAGACACATGCATAGAATAATCCCTGTAAATTTGAGCCTAATCGATGTAATAGTTTTTTTCAAAATCATGTCGACAAAGTCGAAAAATGTTGTTTTGAGAAAAACGCGTTTAAAGTTTCTCTTGTAAAAATGTACATAAAACTTAAAAAAAAGCCTCTTACCCTCAATTAGCGATGCCTGGTCCATACATTATTCCTTCAGCTTCTTCAAAAGCTTCACTTTTTTGGGATTTTTGGTTTCGGATCTCTGTTCTGCGAGCATTGGACGCTCGACACGGCGGTTGCGCGCTGAGCGCGCAGAGACGCTTCTATTGTATCACTCTTTTTAACCTCTTACCGGTCACTCCAACCTAACACATGGGTCATTAAGTCCCAGAACTGACACACAGATGGCGCCGCCAATGCCATGCCGCTTTTGTTTTTCGGTAGTACCAACCTTCAAAAAATACGTGTAAAAATTTCATGACATTCGGTTCAGTCGTTGTCGAGATATTGAAGGTTAAGTGACACTACATTTGTTTTTGCTTAAACGATGGATAAAAACGAGTTTCGTGTGTTAATCAAACACTGTTTTTCAATGGGAAAAAATACCGTTCAAGCTCACCAATGGCTTGAAAAGTGTTACCGGGAACAGTGCCCAACGAAAACAACCATTTACCGATGGTATGCGGATTTTAAACGCGGTCGAACAACCACCGAAGACGCGGAGCGCTCAGGCCGTCCAATTGAGGTGGCTACGCCCGAAAACATCAAAAAAATTCGGAAAATTGTTATGTTCGATCGTAAAGTGAAGTTGCAAGAGATAGCTGACATCCTAAAGATATCAAAAGGCACCGTGTTCAAAATTGTGCATGAAAATTTGGGTATGAAAAAACTTTTGTCCAAGTGGGTGCCGCGTTTGCTCACAGTGGAACAAAAACGACAACGAATTGATGATTCGGAGCGCTGTTTGAAGCTGTTTACGCGTGATAAAAAGGATTTTTTGCGTCGGTACATAACAATGAATGAAACATGGATTCATCACTATACGCCGGAGTCGAAAATAGCGTCAGCCGAGTGGAGAGGAGAGGGCGAAAGTCGACCAAAGCGTCCGAAGACACAACAGTCAAAAGGCAAGGTCATGGCCTCTGTATTTTGGGACACGCACGGAATTTTGCTCATCGACTTTCTTCCGAAGGGTCAGATGGTCAACAGCGACTACTATATTGCATTATTGGATCGATTGGATGACGCGATCAAGCAGAAAAGGCCTCACATGGCAAAGAAAAAGCCGCTGTTTCACCAAGGCAATGCACCGATCCACAAGTCGATGAAAACGATTGTGAAATTGAATGATTTACGAATCAAATTGCTTCCACACCCTCCACATTCACCAGATCTGGCCCCATCTGACTTCTACCTGTTCGCAGATCTCAAAAAGATGCTCCAGGGAAAAAGATTTGGCTCCGATGATGAGGTTATAGCCGCAACTGAAGCCTATTTTGAGGCAAAAGACAAATCTTTCTATAAGAAACGCATCGAAAGTTTAGAAAAACATTGGAATGATTGTATCGCTATGGAAGGTGACTATATTGATGAATAAAGTCGAATTTTGCAAAAAAAATGTGTTTTTACTGGTTAGTCCCGGGACTTAATGACCCATGTGTTAACGTTCTCTACCGTATTTCTACAGGTATATAGTATACGAAACTGATGTTTTTAGAAAATCAAAAATCTCCGAAAATAGACTGATACTGATCCCTTAATTGGGATGTCTTGCAACATCCGCCGTATTTGCCAGATATTGCTCCTTCCGATTATCACCTATTTCGATGAACGACTCATGGCTGGTTTGAGTAGCCCCTTCCATTCTTATGAGAATACCAAAAAATAGGTCGATTCGAGGATAGATAGCAGCTAAATACGTGTCGTCCTTTCTACGTGGAATTCACCTGTTACTAGAAAGATTAGAAAAAGTAGTGGCTATCGATGGAAATATTTTGAATGATTAATGTGTAACCATTTTTTCACAATAAAGCCATATTTTTACCAAAAAATCCCTTAAAATGAGTGCTCACTTCTAATATTGTCGACAATCTTGAAAATCTAGTGCATCAGTTTTCCCACTGGCGGTGATCCCGCATGGTGAACATGCACACATATACCCGACTAGAAATTTTGATACGGGACTGACTAGGGCCGGATCCGGCATCCGTATCCCGTACTACGGCACTGATCAGGCGGCCGGATCAGGGCTTTATCAGGTGTGTAACGCTTTTTGGCATCCAACCCGGATCCGGCTGCCGTTTACGGTCCTGATCCGGCTGTTGATTACGGCCCTGATCCGGCCCTGATCCGGCTGCCG
The DNA here is from genome assembly GCA_963932345.1 of Ophion ventricosus. Taxonomy (NCBI): domain Eukaryota; kingdom Metazoa; phylum Arthropoda; class Insecta; order Hymenoptera; family Ichneumonidae; genus Ophion; species Ophion ventricosus. The sequence continues at coordinate 11,087,771 of OZ010715.1, read as the reverse complement.
TGCCTGAAATGAAAAATAAAAAAGGCAACAAATGATGAATAAAAATATTCTGGTAACATTTTTCGTTTCCATATGCTTTACTTATTTTGCTGACGGTTGCTGCGACACCTGGCGATAATTTTCGGCTGCTCGTAGCCAAAAACTACGAAGTCTGCAATACCGTCGTAACCGCATCGAAATTTCGCAGCGTATAATACATTGCTTTAACTCTAATTTGCAAGATTATTATGTATTAAGGTTGTTATAGGGCGAGGTCAAAATATTACCACCGAGCTGAATTTTTTTCTCGAAGTATTCACCGGGTGGATCAATAACTATTAGCACCTTGGATATCATCGAAACTATAAGGTTCACAGAAATATTTGCTGAAATGAAATTGCCCAGTACGAAAGGGGCCATCCGATAGCGATAATAGTTTTTTTGCAGGTGGAGGTACTTCGGACATTTGCAGGTCAACTCCATTTTTTTAAATGGATCGGTATGTTTTTTTTCTGTATCATGAAAGAGGAGCTTAAAACGAGGTCAACGACCTATAACATAAGGTCATTGAAGGTCATAGAAAGTACAGAAAGGCGAAAATACTTACAGTTTCGGTAGTAAATAAAATTACTACGTTTATAGTAAGTATACAATATATTCAGACGGATACATTGCACCCGATTGACCGATTTATCGATACTAATCCTATCATGTTTATCTTATCCTGCAAACTTATTAAAGTGTCCTTGAAACAGTGTTTATTTTCAGTGAAGTAAACCGTAAGTATTATCGCCTTTCTGTACTTTCTGTACCTGCCTAAGAAATGTGTAAACGTACATAATAACGTACGCATTGCTATTGATGGTCGTCATTTCGAACACTTACTATAAAACGTAGTAATTTTATTTACTACCGAAACTGTAAGTATTATCGCCTTTCTGTACTTTCTATGACCTTCAATGACCTTATGTTATAGGTCGTTGAACTCGTTTTAAGCTCCTCTTTCATTATACAGAAAAAAAAACATACCGATCCATTTAAAGAAATGGAGTTGACCTTCAAATGTCCGAAGTACCTCTTCCTGCAAAAAAACTATTATCGCTATCGGATGGCCCCTTTCGTACTGTGCAATTTCATTTCAGCAAATATATCTGTGAACCTTATAGTTTCGAAGATATCCAAGGTGCTAATAGATATTGATCCACCCTGTATAATCCCTTTGCTGGTCATCCTGAGCAGTTTGGGTACGATCCACAGTACCGTTTTGTAGAGAAAAAAAATCAGAAACTCGACGTATTTCGTGGACTAATCACATTACGTTTATGGAAAACTTTCGATCATTTTTCAGTACACCATTTATATCTGCTTAAAAAATATTACTCCGGAGCTGAAAAAATAGGTGCAGTTCGACCAATCATCGGATTAACTCTTAGCATCGTGAAAATGACGATTCACACCACCGTTATAAAATCATTAATGTTTTCAATCGCGGATTTGTGCTAAAATCGAGTACACAAAATACTACGCTGTGCAAACGTCCGGGACGGCTAAATGCTACCTACCTTATCCGAATCCGGTAATTATGCCCGGAGACCTCAAGCTACTTTGTCAGGATAATTAATGAGGAATATTATTTGATCTTATTCTCTCGATTAGTAATAATTACTTTTTATTAACTTGAAATCTATGTTCAGAAATTATAAATTTCTAAAAATCTCTAAGAAAAGACGAAATACAGGAGATTTTTTTTCAAACATAAAATAATTTTTTAGTATATCAGAAAATTATAAAAGTTTTCTATTTCTTTTATATTATAGACAGCTTCAATACACTTTTCCTTTCCAGCGAATGAGTTTTTTACTCGAATCCATATTCATTGTTGACAACACCTCGGGCCGATTTTGAGGTTATGAACGGGGCGCGTATGTCTCTAACTCCGCGCCAATGCTGCCAACCTGCGCATTATCATATGCTATAATTTACGACGTTGCCAATGCGCTTCGCGTTAATTAAGCTAGAAAAAATGATAGAAAATAATAATACAAAGTGAAGAAAACTGATAAAAAAAATTGATGAGATTGAAGTTTGCATCGTTGGAATACAATGAAAATGAATACTCTTCTATTGCTCGATTTTCATTTTGGCAAATATTCGGTACGAAAATCCTTCAATCATTTTTTTAAATCGCTCATTTAGATATCTAGAATTTAAATCTACAAAAAAATATTGTGTGAAATAATAAAAATGAGGAAATAAAAATATAAAAAGGAATTTTCGTTGCATTCTAACGATGCAAACTTCAAAACCATAAAAATTGTTCGAAAACGTATGTTAAGCATGACTATTATTTTATAACTAACAGTTGGTAAGAGGCAATCAGCTCCATGCATAAGCATAGGGCGCTCCCCTCGTTCTTCACCCTCGACGACTAGACCCCACAACAACCTTAATTGTGTGTAGAACGACCTCATCATCCCGATACTCTCATCACACAAACAATGAAAATCGACCTGTTTTTTGGGCCGCAAGCTTACGCAGACCCGTTCATTCCTTTTGCAATTGGTTCTTTTTTAGGGTTCCGTGCCCAAAGGGGAAAACGGAGTCCACTTGCTGTCACTCCGCTGTCTGTCCGTCCGTCCATCCGTATGTCACGGGTCTCTAGCTCGTAAACTGAATGAGTTACAGACCTAAGATTTGGATATTTTGTGTAAAATGTGGACCCGAAACCAAATATTGAATTAGAAATTTCATTAAATTATTTTTCATGGGGTGTCCCATACACGAAAAAGGAGCCGAAAAAAATTCTTACCCTGGTATGTGGGGTATAATTGTGTGAAGCTCATTGAGTAGAGTACAAATATATTTTTTTATTAGTTTTTATCTTCAAAAATAAAGAAATGGGAAGCCGTCAAAGTTGTTACTTTTAGACCATTTTTGTTGCGGGGTCTATCTCAAAAACTAAACTAGTTAGGAATTTGGAATTTATGTATATTACATACCAAGTACTGTATTTAAACAACAAATACTGAAAACGCCGATTCATAATGTATATAATAATTGATTGTATACATAATACAATACATTTATAATGAAAATATATAAAATTATAGTTATTTAAATATTTACAATACCAAATTACTTATTTCTGGAGTCGGCGCCAGCCAAGAACGGAGATTGACGTCACGGAAGTAACGAGATTGCAAATTAAAAAAAGACTGTAGATCGTATATTTCTTTTACTTTTCTTCGCCTCCTCTTTTTCCGCGAAAAATGTGAATATTTTTATATTTTCAAATATTCTGCTTATAGCAGGAGTATACAAAGCTTTCTTTAGCTATCATCAGCCAATATGGTTTGAGTTTTACTACCTTCTTAGATAGTAAACCTATGAAGAATCTAAATGGGTAGGTAGAAGAACCTAAGAACCTTACTACCCAAGAACTAAGAAAAAAGCATTACCTAATTAAATATATAGTTAAAAAAACGTTAATTGGTCATATGCACGGAACCCTACTAAAGCGAGGCCCGACTCGAACTTGGCCGGTTTTCTTCCATTCCGAAACTAGTTACAGTATTCATTGCGCGGTTTGTGTAAAAGTTTGTGAAATGTAGTGTGATGCAATATACCCGACGTTGGTGTCAACATAACTCAATTGCGCGAAAAGAAAGAAAGAACAAAAAACATTATATACAGCGTTGACGGGAGTTCGAATTCACCCCCTATGCAGTTGGCATTTCTCATCCCCGCGTTTGTGCGGGGGAACTTGGACGGATCGATTAGGGCGATTACGAAACGTGCAATTTTCCCTGACGTGAAGGGATGTCCGCGCACGTGCGTCAAAATCCAACTGGGACACGCACACGTTCCAATCCCCGTGTTTAGTAGCGGCAAGGAGGAGGAGGGAATTGTTACGATGGGGAAACTTCATGACGGGGGAGGAAGATGTATGATCCTCTTTATTTCACGTCCAAAGCGATGATCTAGATCAGTAAACCGGAAGGAAAAGCTCGAAATAGTGTCTATACGAATGAAAGCGTTTGTATATTATTTTCGAGTAATTATGGCTCATATGGCGAACGAGTGAGTTTTAAATAAAAGTCAACCTTCTGATACTTTTTCAATAGACTGAAATACATGACGATTCCGTGGGTAATTCATAAAATTCTCGATACATTTTTATTTCTTATGCTATTTCTATTATTTTACATGACATTTCTATGGGATTGGGTTTATGTATTTATTATCTTTTTTGTATTCAAAATCGGTTACTGAACAAAAAAAATATTTGCAGCTTGTATTTTAAAAGTCATCGTACCGAAAATGTAGAAATCGACATTTGTTAAATTTTTTTCTTCCCATACAATGATTAATTGATACTTATTTTTATCATATATTACAGTATCACTATTTCATATATACATATGAGGCATTCTTCATCAACTGGGCCACTTTTTTTTTTTCAACCTCTCAATTTTTTTTCAAAATCTGCCAGTTTGAAATATTTGTCAAAAGGAACGTCTGACTTTTTTTAGATTTTTTTAGGCGTCCGTTCAGGATTTTCAATTTTTCATTACGAACACTGTATCCGAAAAAATATTCATCAAACAAAAAAAATACAATAATAAAAACTTTTTTATTTTTTCCGCTTTATCGAAAAAAATAAAAATCATAATTTTTCTGCATTGAGAACATTGAAATTTGGCAAAAAAATGAGAATAACATATTTTTAAACCTAATAATACACTTTCGATTTCGGTACAAATTTTACAGGATGTCTGTCATTGGGTAAAGAGTCTGCGAAACATTTTTCAGAATGGTACCTGCAATGGTTAGGATGAAAAAAAATAAAAACCCTGCGAAATCTCATAACCGCATATATGCGGTTATGAGATTTCGCAGGGTTTTTATTTTTTTTTCAGCCTAACCATTAGGATGAAAAAGGATTAGGATGAAAAAAAATTAAAACCCTGCGAAATCTCATAACCACATAATGCGGTTATGAGATTTCGCAGGGTTTTAATTTTTTTTCATCCTAACCATTGCAGGTACCATTCTGAACATTTTTTCGCAGACTCTTTACCCAATGACAGACATCCTGTAAAATTTGTACCGAAATCGAAAGTGTGTTGTTAGGTTTAAAAAAATGTTATTCTCATTTTTTTGCCAAATTTCAATGATCTCAATGCAGAAAAATTATGATTTTTATTTTTTTCGATAAAGCGGAAAAAATTAAAAAGTTTTTATTCTTGTTTTTTTTTGTTTGATGAATATTTTCGTCATCTTGGAAGATTTCATCATACATCTCTGGATTTGTTTGACCCCCCCAAGAGTCAATGAGAAGTAAAAATTTATTCTCCCCAACGTAAGTTTTTAAACATTTCTGGAGAAAATCCGTGTATAAGGCTGTTGTTAGGGTTCCGGACTTCGATGATGTTGCAATGACGTTCGTATATGTATTGGCATAGCCATCTACTAATTTTTGAATACGAAGTCCGAAATGACCGGTCGCCTCTTGCAAACATACGAAGACATGTGGGAGCAGTTTTCCGGATAATGTTATGGAATATTGTGCGGTGTACGAATGCGTCACTTTATTCAAATCCGACTTTTTGACGAAAACTGTTTTACTCCCTTTTTGAGTGAGTGTCCTGTTGAAAACAGATTGATATCGACATCCGGAAAAAAAATAGTATTTTTAATATTAAAATATATTCGAATATGTATAGAGAAAACTTTTTATATAATTAATTTTGAATTTATACATTTTGCATCGGTAAAAACATTTTGTACGCAGAAAACTTGTATTTACATGTTTGGTCAGTATTTATAACATAATCCTCATGGAATTGAGGTATTAAGCGGCACGTCTATCGACGAAAGGACTCTGCAGACGCCCGGATTTCCTCCATTGATGCCGCCTCTTTTTTCGAAACCAGTTTCGTGATTTTCCGTTGAGAAATTTTGTGTTTCTGTTTGAATGCCGTGACCCATCGATCAGACGCCTTGAAATTGAAATCGATGAATTGTGCAGTAGCAGACAACGCCCATTGTTGTAAATTTCTTGTCGTAACTTGCTGATATTGCTGTCTTGCTTCTACAAAACGGTCGTAGGTCCACGAATCTATCGCCTCAAATTTGTCCAATCTCGTTCCACCACTTTTAATATCATTCTCGAATTGTGAAAGATATTCTTTTCTCTTCAAGCAGCTGCATCCGTTTTTTTGCAATGTCGCCAAAGACCACGTGGGATGAGCTTTAGCAATGTTCACGACTTTGACTTTGTAGGCGATGGGAATCATTTCACTTTTATTTTTTTTCGGTTCCGGTTCGTACTCGTCTGGAGAAGAATCAAGTTGGAGCACTTCGAACTGTAGTTCTTCGCAATCCTCATGGGCGTGAATTAATTCGTCTTCAATTACGAATTTTTTTTCACCCAAAAGTTCCAATGTATTATTATAAAGTTTTCCGGCCAATAACATAGCATCGTGAGATATTTCTTCTGAAGGTGGCGATGCAAATAAATTATTTTCCGTCAAAAGCTTTTCATAATAAACTACTGCGTCCTTCAATCGCGATTTTGATTTATCACTGTACATGAATTCTTCAGGAATTTCCTCTCTTATTCCAGAAAAGCCAGCAACTTCTTCAGTCGACATTTTTAACTTCGAATTGTAAGAGAACTTTGAAATTTAACAATAAGAAATAGGCACGTCTGTTCACGACGAAATCGAAAAATGAACTGCTGTTCAATTCTCACAGACTCACGCAAAGTCCTATGCACAGATGTCCGTTATAATCCTAAGGGGACCCCAGGTCAAAATTCTTTAGACCCTTACAAGGCCATAAAACCAAATAGAACAACGAGCACGAATATTTTTCAGTGAATGAAAAACTTTACGTTCTTGAGCTAAAATAAATTTTTAAAAATAATGTAGGGATGAGAAACGTTTTGAATAATTGTTGGGATAACAAAAAAAAAAGAAAAAAAAAAATAAGATCCGAAGGAGGAATCGAACGCGAGACCTCCGGCGCAAAAGACCGAGCCCTAACCGTCTAGACTAGACGGCGGCTCGACGAGTGCTTGACATTCTAAACTCATAAGGCGCCTAAGAAACTTTGAATCGATTTTTCTCGGAATTTTCCGAGTAGTGCCTCCTACTACTTTAACCACGTGAGGTGCTAGGGGTCCTCTTTCACCACAAAAAAATTTGGCCAAATCCCCGACCCCACGGTCGTGCCGTTTCCTTCTTAGACGTAAAAAATGACTGAATCTGAAGAAGTATAATTATTATTTTGAAAAAGTATAAATCGCTTAAAAAGTATATCTTGAAAATCGATTTGAATCGCATCACAGATAATTCACTGTAATTATCTTTGTTTACTTATCATAATTACACTACACTTTAACATAATATAACCACACACATACACGCTCACGAACCGTGCGGGTTATGTTCACGCCGAGTTTTTTCTCGTGACTCTTCACATATTTTTTATTCCAACGGGGTAAGAATTCTCAAACGGCGTTCTTCGAGGAATATTGCAGAATCCATTCGGATTCCGATGAGGACTCTCTATGTGCGGCGCCCCTAATAATTCCCCATAAAGATGTGGGCGCACCTTGGGATTCCCCAACAAATTTGTGTTCGAGATCACGAAAGATTTTTTTTTGAGATCGAAAAAATTCCGGTCGATTATTTCAAATAAAAAGTTCTCAAACGACGTCAATCGGGAAAGAGCGCGGAATCCATTTGGATTCTAATGTGGACTCTCTACGTACGGCGTCCCTATCAAATCCCTATTGGGATGTGGTACAATCTAGGGACTCCCCACCAAATTTCTGTATGGGATAATGTAGCTTAAGACGGCCGTGGACGCAACGGAAGTTAGGTTAGATTAGCAAAGTGCAGGTGGGGAGTCATGGGAAAGGGTCCATTTGGGAAAGGTAATACCTAAAAACCCGCAAGGCATATACGTTGTAACGCAGGAAATAAAAAAATTATATATACATATATAGACGTATAAATAACTATACTATTATACAGGGTGTCCCAGGACGGAATGTCATCCCTGAAATGGGGGGTTGGCGGTGAAATTCTGAGTCGATTGATATAAGCATGTATGGTTCCCAGATCAACCCCTGAATTATGATTAATTTTTAAAGACGGGCCAATCAGGCGCGCCCGATGAGTGGACTTACTCCGGTGAGCGATACGCGCGTGTAGTGGTGCCCGGCGGAGCACGGTAGGAGCACTGCTCCGCCAGGCACCACACACGCGGGTATCGCTCGTCTTTAAAAATTAATAATAATTCAGGGGTTGATCTGGGAACCATACATGCTTATATCAATCGACTCAGAATTTCATCCCCAACCCCTCATTTCAGGGATGACATTCCGTCCTGAGACACCCTGTATAGTAGTGATTTAAAAAAGGTATATAATGGTTATTGATTATTAATTTTTTTCACTGCAGTAGCTAAGTATATTCAAGCAAGTATAATGACTCAGGTCGTTAATCTTCGTCTATACATGAAAAAAAATCACCATCAATGGAATGAATGACTGTTAAAATGATGTAGCGAGACTTTTTGAAAAGATCTTCCAAACTGGACAGCATTCTTTGCCAGGTTGGCGCGCACGCGGTTGCAAAAATGAGAAAGTCGGCTACTCGTGGATAGGGAGCATCTCCAAAGCATTCACTATTCATCCGCAAACACAACGGCTGACCGTACAATGAAGGAATCTTTTGGCGTACGATATAATGCTGAAGTTCCTACATACATATACACGTTTCCTATACCCACACACAATTTCGAAGCCCCTCCGACCGATATACCAGCACATTTTTTCCTCGGCACTTTTTTTCTTCTTCATCCCCCGCATTATCTCCCTCCATTCATCCACGTCAGCCTCGCATCGTTGCGTCATTTTTTTGTTGCCCAAAAAGGAGCAGCTTTCGAACAAAGAGGAGCCGTATAAAGTAACTTTGACGAGAAATTCTGAATGATTGCTCTGAAAAATTGTTAACATTCATCAAACACGAGTTTATTTGAGTTCTCTATTCAACAGAGACCGTTTGCGGCTTTGCTTTTTTTCGACTTATATCAACAAAGCTTCGTCTGGCTGTAATTGTATAGCTAGACGCTATACACATACATATATATATAAAATGTGTGAGTGTTCTTCGTATATCGATTTGGAGAAAAAATTGGTTTTTTTCGTCAATTCTGCCAAAAGTTCTAATCGCAATCCATGTGTATTCTTCAAATGCAAAATCCGTTGTTCTTATTAGAAGAGTGCATTCTTTTTTTGGAAATTTTGATCCGATAGCCTCAAGACTGATCGGGCCACTATCAAGCTGCGACCCCGAGTACTGTAGTAAGACACGCCTGAACAGCGCCGAATGTCCACCGAATTAGTGGAACCGTAGTACGGGAATACGAAGGCACCCTGAAGAGACGGAAGTAAGGTAGCCTGTATGTCGCCGAAACATGCCTGCCATGGACGCCCTGTTACGGCATGCCTGATCTGTGCTGGTTGCCCACCGAGTCACGGAACCGTAGTACGGGAGTAAGAAGGCACCCTGAACAGGCCGAAGTAATGTTGCCTGTATGGCGCCGTAGCACGGTTGCCATGGATGCCCCGTTACGGCACGCCTGATCTGTAGCGGATGTCGACCGGAACGGTGGACTCGTAGTAGAGGAGTAAGAAAGCTACGTTACTTCAGCCTGGTCAGGGTACCTTCTTCCTCCTGTACGACGGTTGCTCTGATCCGGTGGACATACGACACAGATCAAGGGTGCCTTACTACGGTATCCGGATCACAGCCTGATAGCGGCCTGCTCCGTATTGAGGCGGCCGACAGCGAAGGTTAAGGACAAAAGTGATACTATTTAATAAAGTATAATTAAAATTATTATTAATCCAAGAACAAAAAATCAACCAAATATGTAATGACTGTAACATGTAACGAAATTTCTAGTCGGCCGGCTATATTGTGAAAAAATGGTTACAAATTGATTATTCAAAATATTGTCCATCGCTAGTCACTACTTTTTCCTATCTTTCTGGTAATAGGTGGATTTCACATCGAAAGAACGACACATCTTTAAAGGCTATCCTCGAGTCGACCCATTTTTTGGTATCTTCCTAAGAATGGAAGCGCTGCTCAGACAAGCCATGAGTCACCAATCACATTGAGTGGTAATCGGAACGAATAATACCTGGAGAATACGTTAAGCGCTTCTAACGTTCCTTGACTGGTTTCGCACAACATGAGGCCAAGCGTTGTCGTGCTGGAAAATCACTTTGTCGTATCTTTTCGCGTAATCTGGCCGTTTTTGTGTCAATGCTCGGCTCAATTGCATCAATTGTTATTGGTAACATTTGATGTTGATCAACATTAAATAATTCTGCAAGTTCTTCTTGCGTTTAATTCACGTCTTCATCGAGTGAAGCTTCCACCTCATCTATCTTTAAATTTTTAAACTTTTTCGGCTGGCCTGGACGTTCCTCATCTTCCGTGTCAAAATCACGTTTTTTATAGCATCGAAACCAGTCCTCACATGTTGAAATCGATGGAGCATAATCACCATAAGCTTCCGACAGTATTCGTTGCAAATTTGTTGCAGAGCCCCCAAATCTTACCACGTCCCTATAAGGATTTCATAGGGAAGCCGCTCGTAGGGAGTCCACATTGGAGTCTAAATGGATACTGTGGTATTTTCCGCTTGACGTTATTTGGAAATTTTTCATTGGTCATTACAGTGGATTTTTAGTCATGTGATTCAAATCGAGTTTGAAAATATTCTTTTTTAAAGCGATTTATATATTTTTAAGATAAGATTAATACTTTTTCAAGATCCACTTGTTTTGTATATCTATATATTTGTTTGAGACAAATTTAACGTACACAATACGATGTGATCCATAAAAGATCGTATCGAATTCTTTGATAATGTAGGAATCCTTCAGAATTCAGATTGCATTCGTACATTGGAATCCAATGAGCAAATCCCGATTCGAATCCAATGCACGAGCGTGACGTCTTAGTATAGGGATCCCATTAGATTAGATTGGATCCCTACGACAATTTCTGCACGGGAATTTCCCACGAATTGCGATTTGTTGGCACAAAATTCGACATATTAACGCTCATAAAAATAATGTCTTTTACACTTCGGCAAAATAACCCATACTAAAAAATAAAGCCACGTGATGATGCTTCGATATAAAAATAGTAACTATATGACCCAACGCGATACAGTACTAGTTACGTCATCTCTTGAAAATCTTTGGAAATTAATGCACACACCTAATACTTCAGAACTCCACTTCCGATCTACACCTAAAATATTTATATTTTTCAGGTACAGTAAGATCCACGTGACAAACTAACGACCGAGCACTAATTCTTGAAAAAAATTATCGCAACGATTAAAGAAGTATGACGTTGAACTTCAGAACTCCACTTTCGATCTACACCTAAAATATTTACATTTTTCAGGTACGGTAAGAACCACGTGACGAACTAAAGACCGAGTACCAATTCTTGAAAAAAATTGTCGCAACGGTTAAAGAAGTATGACGTTAAAGTTTGCATCGTTGGAATGCAACGAAAGTAAATTTTTTTTTCTATTGCACTCGTTTTTTTTTGCCGATTTGGGTTACCAGAATCACTCAAATGGTTGTCTTATCCTTATAAGAGATCCACGATCTTAATCTATAGAAAAATGATAGATTGTAATAAAAATGGAGGAATAAAAAAAATTAAAAAGAATTTTCGTTGCATCCCAATGATGTAAACTTCAACGCCATAAAGAAGTTGTGGGAAAAGTTAATTTGGTGACAAGTTTGTACAAATGTTGTTTTTTTTGTTTAAATTCTAGTTATGTTTTTTTTTCGAAGTACCAAAAATGTAGCTCGAGGGAAAGAGTCGGTGCGATGCTCCTTAACGAAAAGCTCGACGTTGACGGGTATATCCGCAGTGCAGTGTTTTTAAACTGCCCCCCCCCCCCTTCTAGTTCACATTTTCAAATACAGTCGTATATACATAGATGTATGGACGGTTAACGCGGCAACGCAAAAGTTAAAGAGAGCGAAATTTTTCGTCGACGACTCTCACATTGCTCGTCCATAGAGGCCCCCTTGTGATGAGAGGCCAGGAAGGAAGGAGAAAAAAAAAGTTTTTCAACCATACAGTAACGCTGATGGACTGGTTTCGTCTAAGCAGGGTACTAGGTTCGCCCCGGTACTGAAATGGCATAACCGAAAGCGCGAACCAGGCTAATTATGATGTGTAAGTTCGGTGCGTGATGATGATAATCCTTTTTTTCCCGTCGCCCGTTTACAAATGTTTTAACTCCCTCGACAATTTTTGTTGCGAGTGAACTTTTATGTAGGTTCGCGTCGAGGTATGCAAAAAGGTAGCAACTTGGGTTTGTAATAAATTCATGAATTTGCATACGTATGATATATACTGAGCGCAACAATTCAAGGATTACATATTTTCACCAAAATCTCGACTTAAAAACAAATTATCTCCGTACACAATAACCGAAAAAAAATAAAAGATCTTTCCAAAGAATGAATCTTCGTTTTTAAATATAGCGTTCAGAAAAGTTTCCGTATTTTTTTTAAATATATTGTTCCTTGAACAGTCACACAGTGGAAATTGGAAAAATTAGCATAAATTTGAGGTTTTGCACAGAGAACGGATTTTTTTTAATTTGAAAGCCCCCCTAGCAGTTTTAATTTTCATATTTCTGACGGCATTCCAACTTGAGCTGGAAAACATGAAAATTGAAAACATCCAGTCAGCATTTGCGTTACCTAAAAATCCGTATTTACCATACCGTTTCCGTACGTTTTATGCAAATATCGGCGATACTATTGAAATTTTCATATTTTTTTAGGTTGAAACGGAGAGATTGAAAAATTATGGAATGTTTACGATCACGGGATATGAGCCTCAACTAACAAACGTCAAACAGACTTTAAGGATTTATTAGTTGTTTTTTATAGAGTTACGACACTTTCAACAAAAAAAGTGTACAATTTCAAGATTCAGAAACTTTTCTGAATGGCTTTTCACGGAAACAAAAAAAATAGCAAGTCGTTTTTTCCGACACTTATGTATGGAGAAAACTCAAGAAGCTTTACAACGCTCTCCTGGTGCAAGCTGTGCGAACGTTTCACCCGAGTTATGACCTTTCAAAGTCGAAATATGCTATTTTTATTTTGGTAATCGACAACTCGGTAAAAAAAACCTACAGCGCTCGCTAAAAAATGAATTCAAAACGGAACCGCTTTGCACTAACGCTAAGAAATGAGTTCAAAACAAAATCGCAGGAGCGGTTTTTCCAAAAATAAATCTCCATTACCCCCGCACAACCCTAAACGAACCGCAATTTATTCAAATTTCTGCTTTCTGTCGTTCAACAAACAAATAAATTTACAAAAAAAGATCGATTTTTTTTCAACCACGATTGTTAAAGACAACGATTTATACTTTTAAATGCTCCATTTAATTTTTTCGTGCGATTATTTTCCACAGAGATATAGCTGTTTAAATTAGTCGAAATTTTGGCGAATAAAATGGCCTTCCAAATTGTTACGGTTAGTGTATTACGTGTACTCATCATCTTTATTATTATTTGTATTATTGTTATCATCGTTCTTGGTATTACATACATTACAACAGTAAGTGCTTTAACTATAACATATACTAATAATTGTTAGAGGCCACAAAATGTGGTGAACGGCAGTTATTTCTGGATCCAATTTTCGGGTAGCTCTATTTCCCCATGATACCGCACACCTCATGGTATGAAGTAAACCCTCATGCTTTTTGTGATATAATATCCAATTGAGCCACGCTAAAACAAGTGTGTGAAATAATTTTTCTTTCATGGACTTACCAATATTTGGGTGCTGCAGTTTCCTACATATTCGCGCTTCCCGCTCGAGTTTTTGGAAATCTGAAAGCAGAATTTAAAGTATGATCATAATATTGAAGAATACTTGTCATGGTTATGAGGAATGGTGTTCGTAGAAGACGGCGGTGAGGGAACGTATTCCTATCCGAAATTGCACGCGACAGAAATTCAATATGTACAGGTACACCTATATACGTAGATATAAGGAAAGTTGATTTTGAAGAAATTTGCCTCCGCGGACTGTCCTCATCAACAGGCTATATCGTCCCCAAATTTAACAGTACGTAAACCTCAATTTCTTCAAATTGGCCTTTAGATAAATGTATATTTATATAAAGATTATGCGAAGGAACTTCTCGCTTATCGATAATCAATCATTCGCTTAAGAAATTTTATACATACATACAATGGCGTGCCAATGTTTCGGGCCACCCTATTTTTTTCAGTAAAGTGATAAAATATTTAATTCCTGAACTTGTTAATAATGTAAAATTTTTATGAGAACTATGATATGAATAACAGCGTTATATACATTATTTTGTATATAATTATTTGTGTACAGCGAACGAGTTTAGTCGGTGTGCAAAAGTATCGGGCCGCTATCTCGCCCGGCTGCGGATGCACAGTTTTTTTTTTGCATTTTCTTTCGTACTAATTTTAAAACCTGCATGACAATGAAAAATCATTTTTATTTCGGCCACGATGGCGGAACACACGAATATTGAGATCCGTAAAATCGTATTAAGGGGTAACACCACTCTAGAGTCAGCAAAAAGGCCTAAATTTAATAACTTTTTTATAGAATATTGAGAAAGGGATCGGGTTTCTTTTTTTCAGGGTTTATTAAACACATATTGAAGTATGTAAAAAAAATTCTTTATTGCTTTATTGATAAAAAATGGCGGCGAAAAAGCCAGTCTTCAAGAACGCCTTTTTTTCGATACCTCCACGGGCGGACGTGGAACTCCGAAAGCATAAGAGCTAGAACAAAAAAATTAATTTTTTTCTTAATCTATATGTCATTGGCTAGAGAAGTACATAGGGTTTTTTTTTAATCAATTTTTGCGAAAATGGCACAAGTTTAAAAATTTTTTCATTTTTTCGGCAATAAAATTTGCAGTAATTTGTTTATAAAAAAAAAAGTTTACATTCAAGAAAAAAAGGCTATGTACTTCTTTAGATAATGTGATTGTGAAGCTACAGTGAAAATTTCAAAGCAATTGATAGAACGGTTTTAGAGCAGCGTTTCCGCCCAGTTTGAAAAAAGTGATTTCAAGAAAAACGCGTTTAAAGTTTTATAAGTAGGGGAGAGTGGTCCTGAGTCGGCCCACTAAGCTTTTTGTCCGAAAACAGAAGGTAAATCGGATTTCATAGCGCTGCTAAGTGTTTAGTTGGGTACAGCGATCGCTTGCCTACAATCCAATGTAATTTAGGAAGTCGTAGTGTGGCTTTTGGAGTCGCAATGCAGTGCGGAGTGAAAAAGTACATTTTGACCATTTCTCAAAATACTGTTCCTGAGTCGGCACCCTCCTGGTCTTGAGCCGGCACCCCATTTTTTTCACTCGAATGCAGGAAAAAGCGCAGATTCTCTAAATTACGACAGGAAATGGATGAATTTGAACGATTTAGAAGCATAAAACATGCATTTTTTGTCCAATTTTATATGGAAATATTTTTCGAGTACAATGTTGAAAATAAAAAAAATATGAATTTTGAATTGAATGAAAAAAAAAGTAATTGAAAAAGGGATGATCACTCGCTATCGTCGTCAGATTCGCAGTACGTGGGGCGTACTAAACTCTGTAGCGAATCCGAACGCAAGTGCAATCCACTTGTGGAGGGCTGCGAAGACTGGCGTTCTTGTCGTCGTATTTTATCTTTTGTGTCTTGCGTTTGAAATTGCGTCCCATGATTATAGAGCAAAAACACCGAAAATGCAAAAAAAATAACAGAAACAATACAAAAAAGCAACAAGATGAAAAAAATTGGTGCCGACTCAGGACCACCTGTTTGGTGCCGACTCAAGACCACTACGACTTGCTATCCGTTTCACGTGATTACGCACGCGAACAAATCCGAATGGAAAATCGACAAAACCAATCAATTAGAACATTGAATAAAGAAACCAATGCACTCACTCATTTCAATTTTTTAAAATATTTACATATCTGTAGCTGCTTCAGAACGAATGACGAAAATAAAATTATGTCACAAACGAAAAATATAAACGCGCTCACGCTGCGCAGAACAATCTAAACTGACAATTGTAAGCATAATTTACGTCAGTGTTTACCAACATGTCATACGACAAAATGATTGAGCCGACACGCACTCCATCTCTGATGAACACCATGGTGCCGGCTCAACCCGCAGTGCCGATTCAGGACCACTCTCCCCTACAGTAACAATATATGTTTGTTAAATTTTTTCTAAAAGCAATTAAACAGCTTCATTTTTTCGTCTTATAACGAAATTTCTAGTAAACAAAAATCTACATTTTAAGGAAATTTTACTTACTTTTTTCACTTTACTGAAAGGAAACACTTCTTGTCGTCTTTGGTCAGACAAATCGATTTAATGCAAACAAATTAAATGCAATTAAAGCGCGATGTTAATTTATATGATTTATCACAATTTTATAATCACAATCACAGACATTTCGACAGAACCGACAAAAATACGAACGCTACGCGGCGCTAGTGTTGCGCACGGAGCCAATAGTGGAGTCTCATTGGAAAAATATCTGTTTAACATACTGCAATTTGTTTTTTTTTTAAATAATA
>OZ010715.1:11002292-11070871 GCA_963932345.1 Ophion ventricosus | reverse complement strand
TCGGAAAAGGTACGGTCAATCGTATTATTCGTAAATATAAATTAACAAATACGTTAGATGACGTAAATTATAAAAAGGAAGTGCGTTATAGATTCACGAAAAACTGCAGCAGGCATTTCGAGAGAATTACGTAGTGAAAATCGTGCCGACATTAGTCGGAGTACAGTATCCTGACATCTGAAGTCTGTAAGACTAGTTGAACGCATTTGTGTAAAAAAAAATCACTCAACAGTAAAAAGAATCAAAAAGCCAGATTGAATATTTCAAAAAAATATCAGCATTGGACAGCATCATGAATCCCAATTTCAATTATTCGGAAGTGATGATCGGATGTACGTGAGACGGCCAACAGGTACCAGATTTAACGTAAGATATCAAATTCCTACCGTAATACACGGTCCGCTGGTAGAAATTCGAGGCAATATGGACGCTACAATGTACAGAAATATATTGTAAGTCCATATACTCCCATTTGAAATGAAAAAAAAGCCGCGTCGTTTGGTTTTTCAACACGGTAACGACCGCAAACATGCTTCACGTCTTGTAAAAGATTTTTTTTTAAGACGAAAAGTACACCTTCTCGCCAGACCATTGCAATCACCGGACTTAAGTCCGATTGAGCATTTGTGGCAAGACCTAAAGATCGTGTTGAAAAAAAAACACTCTAACAAGACGGAATTGTGGAATCATTTGCGACATGAGTGGAAAAACTTGCCACAAGAACGGATCCCACCATTAATAGCGTCGATGCCCCTCGTTCGGGGCATCGACTCGCTGCTAAGGGTATGGTAACAAAGTACTGAGTCAAGTGAAGAAGGTCGAATCTCGTTTCGTTATTTTCAAAAAAACGTATTATGTTTTTCACACGCAATAGTGTATGACAATACTCTTGCACCCTCGTTAAATAAAAAGTGATAGACAATAAAATATTTAACAACTATATCTATGTATATAATTAATTGTTTTAAAATATAAGTGAATAACATGTTGTCATAACTCGTTAATTTTTTCCTCACCGTCGTATTTCAATGCAATATGCCCAAAAATAGGGGGACCCAAAATTTTTGCACGCAACTGTTGAATAAGAATATACAACATATATCCAGAGTGTCCTGGTTTTAGAAGTCAACCATGTTGAACGTATGTAGAAAATCGAAATATCATCAAGAATGCAATTTCTTCGGAGCAACATTCCCAAAAAAGTATTTTTCTTAAAACATACTCAATGAATGAAAAAAAAAAACGAAATAAAAATCTTATGAATCTCCAAAGCACTTATTTCTCAGTTCGTCCGATGTCCACGTCCTCACGTACACGAAATTGTATCATTTGAATTCGATGCACCCCAGGGAGAGAAGTCCACGAAAGCGATAGCGGGAGGATGGGAGGAGGAATAGTAAACGGCAAAGCGCATTGGATATTCCAATCAGGCTCTTTCGCAATTACTGCGGGAAAGCGGCAGAATTTTCTTCGGGGTATTCTATTAGCACGTAGGATAACTTTTCGTACGAGTCCTATGCGGCAGCACGAGGGAGCACACTACTGTGCGCAGGCAAAGAGGCGAGCACTCTTTGCACGCTCAACTTTTCTTGCACTTGAGAGTTTCTTACGCTCTATAAAAAAATCAATTGTACGACTTTCGCAGGCACGTGACTTTCCGGACGATATCACGAGGCTGTATGTCATTCAATACGCACGTGATCGTTAAACTTTCTCCGGCGAGTACCTACACGTCCCCACGTCATATATTTTGGTTCAGGAATACAATTATTCGATCACCCAACTCGTTCAATTCATCGATCATTTATTTGCACAAAAAACGTATTATTCTTTTTCTGTGGAGAGTACGGATTAAGGAGTTCCGACACTAAATTCGGAATGCTTGTAGACGATTGAAATTTATAGCACCCAGAGATTAATTTAGGATGCATTAACTGTCGAAAAATCAATCAATTTAACAACATAGTTTGGGAGATTCTCAATGTTCAAGTTAAAGCTTTATCCATTGGCATACACACGATACCTCGAAAACACCAGTTATAGGGCTGTACGGACAACAATAAGACCGATATTTAGATAAAAAACTGAGCAAATCGTGATTATAGTGTTAGGAACATTGTGTTAAATGATCAAGTGGTTTTTCTACTTCGTTCATTATTAATAATATTTGAAAAAACATGTGAATTTTGAGATCAAACGGTTTGTTTTCGGACATCAACGAAACTTGTAGGTTAAACGTCGCGACACCGCGAACTGGCTCTGTCGAGTGAGCCCCTCACAGTCAAGTATTAAGAGAGGAGATACCTTTGCAAGGCTAAAAAAATCGATGATTTTGTGGAATTTTTTTTGGAAGGCAGACAATTATTTCAGATTTTTGAAACTTTAGCATTTATTAGGGTGTACTTTGATCTATCAAAGCGTATTTTTTAAATTACAAAAAAATTAAAAATGGCTGAGATATCCTGCTGTCTTTGGAGCCGGGCGACTCGGGACTTCGAAAATAGCATACACTCTGGTGCTCGTTGTTTTCATCTGAAACCAATACGGTTGAAGATTTTTATTAAAAACATTCATAGTTCGTCTGTAAGCCTAAAAAAAGTAAAAAATTAAAAATCGGAAGAATTATACCATTTTTAAATCGACATTGCGTTTTTTTATGACTTTTTTCTTCTATTTTGATATGGAAAAGTACTTTTTTGGCCGATTCTTTAGAACAATTAGGCTTACAGCCAAGGGAGTGATATTGTTGAGTCATGTGCCAAATTTAGTTAAGATCGTTTGAACAGTTTTTACGTGAGGATGTTTGCCAATTTGAAAAATGTAGTTTTTAGTAAAACGCGTTTACAGTTTGGTAACGGAAAAAGTCAATGATAGCAATTACTTAACGGCTAATCAGCGATTCTAGGGCCATATATTAAGCCTTCAGCTTCGTCGAAGAATTCATTTTCTTCGGCCATCCGATTTTTTCGTGCTTTTCGAGCCTCTTGGGTCCATAAGGTGCTGCGTCGTTCCTGTCGATGTACCCGTCGAGCGTCGGCGCTGTTGGCGTAATTTTTGCACTGAGTTCCAATTATGATATCCGATGCGTGCATGATTTTCAAAATCGATGTTTATCCTTCGTTGAACAGTCCAGCCGCAAGATAGGATGCAATTTCGTCGATTTTCAGACCAGAATTCAAGTGCTTCGAAGCCAAGATCCAGATCATTGAGTTGAAACTTTCATTGGCATTTTGAGTATTTTGAGCATGCTCAAAAATAACCGTGGACGCATTCGGAAACAATAGAGTATAAAAGGTAGGTAGCCCCGTCGGTAAAGCACGACTACGCATGCAGTGCCCTCAAGCGTCGGAAAGTTGTGTCACGTTTGTGGCTATAACTTCCAAGCCGCTTCGAA
This sequence comes from Ophion ventricosus, assembly GCA_963932345.1. Classification (NCBI taxonomy): domain Eukaryota; kingdom Metazoa; phylum Arthropoda; class Insecta; order Hymenoptera; family Ichneumonidae; genus Ophion; species Ophion ventricosus. The sequence continues at coordinate 11,067,477 of OZ010715.1, read as the reverse complement.
TCTTGGTTTAAAATTTTGGTACGATATTTTTAAGACATTGGACTAACGTTTTAGTCCAATGTCTTAAAAATAATAAGGGTATTTCCCCCCTAAAGGAGTTCTAGGACATAATGAATATAAGGGTATTTCCCCCCTAAAGGAGTTCCAGGACACTTAACGAAATGCTACCATTTTATCTAAATTTGTACAGTAAATTCTTTGTCATATACTGAATGTGCTTTAAAAATTTCAAATCAATCGTCTACACCGTTTCTATAAAATTTACAATTGAAGAAACATTTTTAACATACAGCATTTAACACTATGACACTGATGACGAATTTCTCATAGTGTACTGAGTGATTTGACAGTTGTTCATAACATTTTTTTAAAAAATGTTCACACTATTTCGTGCAGAAAACTGCCATTCAGCGATGAGCGTAGGCAGTTAAAATATCTCCTTATATTAAGGGGTTACACCTAGTTGGAATTTTTGAAAAAATCGATTTTTTGTTTTTGACGGATTCTTATAATATAACCTTTCAAAAATATTGTCTGAAAATTTCAAGTCAGTCCGTTAAAAATTGGGGGAGTTATGAGCGTCTACAGGTAGGTATTTTATCTACGTATATACCTGACGTAAAACTTTAAACGCGTTTTTCTCGGAATGACTTTTTCAGAATCGGTGACCAAAATATCTCAAAAACAACTAAACCGATCTGCTTCAAATTTCACAGACATTTTTTGTATATCAAAAGGCAGTCCTTAATCGAAGGATTTTTTTTCAATGCATACTTTTTTTATATCAAGGAAAATAGAGTGTTTTTTTCACCGAAATTTCGACGATCACTTTCGATCGGTGACCATTTTTTCAAAAATCATTACTTTATTGAATGCTTCGATTAAAGACTAGATAATACGATACAAAAACTAAATACATTTGGTTTTTTGATTTCAGATGATTTCTTCCCGAGCAGGAGTGGTCACCGCGAAGGACCTTTTTGCACAGCGGTCTGTGCAATTTACTGTATTTCCGTCGTTTATAAATATTTCCCAATAAAAAAATTGTCAAAGATACTTGAAATGATACCCTTTACTATGAAAAAAAAGTTAAAACCCTGCACCCATTTCCCAAAAAAAAAATGCACGAAAACACCTTCTTTTTCCGGCCGCGAACTATGTGTAACCGGTTAAGAAGGGTTTTTTTAATTGTAAATTTTATAGAAACGGTGTACACAATCGATTTAAAATTTGGAAGGTGCATTCAGTACACGAGAAAGAATTTACTGTATAAATTTGAATCAAATGGTAGCACTTCACCAATTGGCCCGAAACTCCTTAAGGGGCTACGTGGGTTTGAAAATTTCAAAAAATCAATTTTTGTTAAGTTTTATTATCTAATGGTACAATATGTCTAGAATATTCTTCCAAAGTTTTAAGTCAATCGGAGTAAAAGTCTAGGAGAGAGAGCCTTTGGGAATTCCCCCCGTTGGGAAAGACCGGCCGAGAGCGACGCAGGTATACGCATTTTTCTCAAAACAATATTTTTGAAGTCGGCAGCCACGATTTCTCAAAAAATAATGCACCGATCTTATTGAAATTTTACACACTTTTTCAAAATAGCATTGACTAGTGATTGAACGAAGGTTTTTTTTCCGATTACAACTAATTTTACAAGGCTATACGTAGTGTAAATTGTACAAAAAATTGAACTATTTTGCATACAACCCTGCCAAAAATTCAAATTTCTTTTTTTTTTTTAATCCTTCGTTTAATCACGAGCTATACTTATCTACTAACAGAAAAAAAATTGGTTTTTTAATTTCAAATAAACCCATCATGAGTTATCCTGACCACTACGAGGACATTTTTTTCAGGGGTCTCCGGAAACCAGGTCGCACCGGCTGAATTTCATATATACATATATAGAGAAATGGAAAGAGAGACAAAGAGAGCGAAGTATTTTCGATCGACCGTGGATTCACGTGAATAATTTAATGAATGAGTCACGTAAAAATTGCTCCCGTTGTAATTCATTAAGAATATCGAAAATCGGCTAAGGAGGGCGCTAGAGCAGAAACACATCAGCTTTTCGAAGTCATTGAAGATTCTCCTGTGACAACGAGTGCAAGACAGGTGGGGGAGGAAGGGAATGGGGGGAGGGGGACGTAGAGTCCCTAATCACGTGTATTAGCCAGAAAGAAATACTCTCTATATAGAAAAGTAATTTGTTCGATACTGGTGGATTGGCAGTGGGGGCTCGGCTCCGGCGGTACTTCAAATTGAAGCAGAATTGTGCATGGTCGCTACTCGGAGCGGTGACCGCTTAGCCCTGCACCGGCTGGCACATCAACCAGTAAACGGAAAGCTAATACTTCTGAGACCTTGGTGTAGATAATTGAGTGAAACGTCTGTGCACCAGAGAATCAGAAGAATATGGGGGGAATGTGCTCAATGCTATATAATGTAAAAGGTTCTCATAAAATGGATATTCTCTTACACTATAAAAAATTAACTCTCCCAAAGACCCTAATAACGAACAGGACTAAAATATATATACTGTGAAAAAAAATGTTGCTTGTGGTGTGCGACAATGTTTATGGTGATTTGTACCATAAGATGCGACCTGCTATATGCGTAGTAATGTGTGTCCGTATTGCGTAGTAATAATGCGTAGTAATAATGCGTAGTAAAGAATATAATGTCAACTATAAGAAGAAGTGTTGAACTGATATACTATTTTTGTAATGCACTAAACATGCACCAGTTTGTCAAATGCAAGTAGTTCTTGCCAATACTAGCTTGCTCCATCTGCAAATGATTTACGTCTTCGCTATAAGTAGCCATTACCATCATTTTATTTTTCGAATTGTCACTTCCCAGATAGACACATTTAGCTCATATTGGCATCATATGGACATTGTCTATGATGCATATAAATTAACATAGCTATGTGTCGCTTATGAGTGCTTACCTTTAAGTCATATTTGCATCACATAACGATTCATAATAACACATCCAATTGAAGCAAAGTTGTTCTCACGCGAGTATGCATGCAGTGAATTCATCAGCACTAGCAAAATCGGTTCACGAATATCCAACGATAAGGGAGTGCATATGGGGTTCATATTGGTGTCACAGGGTGACGTAAATGTTGTGTTTATATGGAGCTCATTTGAGCGTCACGGCGTGAAGAAATTTTAGTGCTCATATGGAGCTCATATAGGCGTCACGGCGTGACGTAACTACGTTGTGCTCATTTGGAGCGCATATGGGTGTCACGGCGTGAAAAAATTGTAGTGCTCATATGAAGCTCATATTGGTGTCATGACATGATACAATTGTTGTGCTTATATGGACGCTAGAGGGCGTAACCCGTACTACGATACTGTACAGGCTGCCGGATCTGTGCCTGAAATGAAAAAATTAATAAGTCTACAAATTATGAATAAAAAAAAATTCTGGTAGTATTTTTCGTTTCCATACGCTTTACTTATATTGCTACATATATGATCATTGGATTAAAACGTGTTCTGCCTCATTAAAGTTTTTGTCTTGCCTCGGTTTCGAACCTACGTCTTCTAATTTTAGAGCTGAGCGCGCTACCTACCTAACCATCCTACCACTTGTGTAAGTTTTCTGTTTTTCGCTCCTTACTTTTATCATTTAAAAAAATGTCAATAAGTGGGCAAACGTTGAAGTTTGCATTGTTGCAATGCAACGAAAATTAATTCTTTTTGACTACTGATTTTTTTTGCCCATTTAGGGAGTAAAAATAACTGACACGTTTTTACGTATTCTTATTATAGTTTTACGACTTCAAGACTTTTAATGATGATACAAATAAACGAATCAGTGCAGTTATTATTGCATGTATCATATAAAATCAATACCTTGTTGTCCTTGCTAAATATTTTAGGGATGTGAGAAAGACATCCAGATGCATTAAAAGGAATGATGAAAAAATGTTCAATTTTTTAAGAAGGTATAATACATCCATTTGAATAAAAAAAAACACGAAATTCTTAGTAATTATTTTTTATTGAAATTTTATTTCATTATATCGTACTTACTATCGCCGGTGTATGGCGCTTATAGGAAGTATTACTGAAAAACATGCATATCGCCGTCATATTGCGCTCATCGAATGTATCACTGAGAAACATGTATATCGCCGTCATATTGCGCTCATAGAATGTATCACTGAGAAACATGCATATCGCCGTTATAGGATGTAACACAGAGATACACGCATATCGCCGTCATATTGCGCTCATGGGATGTGTCACTGAGAAATATCCATATTGCCGTCATATTGTGCTAATCGAATGTGTCACTGAGAACATGCATATCGCCGTCATAGAATGTATCACTGAGAAACATGCGTTTTGCCGGCATATTGCGCTCATGGGGTATATCACTGAGAAATATGCATATCGCCGTCATATTGCTTGCATGGCATGTCTACTACCAGTGCTAACCCAGTGAATACACAAAAAAAATCATTGGATGACTACCGTATGACGTCAATCGGCAAATATTCATTGTAGAATTCAAATTTGCCCTCTTATGAGTTCATCTTGTAGTCAATGGATGATGCATTTCGAAACGACAAATTTAAGTCAAGATGTATCTCAAATCCATGGTACTGAATGAGCTCATGAAATGTCTTCACCAACGTAAACGAAATTGCCTTAATGTTAAGTACAATTCATGCGTACAATTGATGTTGCCATAGTGAATACACACCAAAATGTCAACACATGACTTCAATATAACGTGAAATTTGCGGATATTAATTGCGGACATTTGAGCACAGCGATATGAGTTCGACGTGCTCTAAACGCACGGTGCATTTGTAAACGACATATTAAGATCAAAATGTTTTGTAAATGCATGATACTAAATGAGCTCATGGCTTTGCATCACAACATGTAGGCAATATGCTGTAAAATTTGCTTCATCAATAGTATGCACGCCGTGATAATCATGACCGTCTATCTGGGAAATTATAATCGACAAATGGTAATGTTAACGATATTATTGTACGAACTTAAATATAATGGTAGAAGTTTGACCCGAACAAAACCTAACGTACAGTATTTATGCGCCGATTTTTTGATACCACTGAATTAGGTTATTAAATGATTTTTTCATTGTAAAGATCATGTGCGGTTTTTATAACAAAAGTATTTCTTTTTAACAATTAACAAAGATATAGTACTTTGAAACTTTGATTTTATTCGGCTAGGCAAAAACGCACCGCGCATATATCTGAAGTTAACCAAGCGCACTGTGACATCACAATGTTATAGTCTGTATATGAACTACTCTTGTAGTATGAATATTAGGTTGTTAAAAACAAAAAGGGGTCGATTTATCTTTCTGGAATAGTGCTTTTGTAATTAAAAAAAAAACAGAATCGCAAATGGGTTTCCTTTTCAATAGTTCTAACGATAATGATTCATAGTTTTTTGTATTACGAAGATTCAAATCGTAGGCGCTGACGCGAAACGGCAATGCAATTGGCTTGTTCGCGCTTGTGACGTCACGCCGGTATATGGTATACACTATCGCGTAGGCCATATAACCTATAATTCTATAGTTTATAACATCGTGATGTCACAACCTCTGTTAATTATTGAAAAAAAAAAATTATTAAAACCGCACATGATCAATGAAAACATTCAATTGAAAAAAAGAATTATTCAATAACCTAATTAATCATATCTATATTGCCAAACCTTTTATAATAGTTAATCATTATTTCGGGGATAATAGATAATCAAACACGCCATCCAAATCCCATGTTTAGACATACTTTTTACTTATAGTTGTATTAATCATATTATGATTGCGGTGTTAATAAATTACGGAGAATTTTACTATTCCCTCTTTTACCATGGGTGCTCGTCGTAAATACCAGATATTTTTCGTGTAGGTTAAATTAGCAAAGTGCGGATAGAAAGTGATAGGAAAGACTTCAATTAGGAATACATTAAAGCCCGTAAGGGTATACGTTAGAACTCAGGGAAAAAAAGTAATTGATCTTTTCCACGAACGTTGAGGACAAAAAGCACCGAATCGTCCATTATCATCAAATCTTTCTTAATTCACGTTCCTTTCGATCAAACAAACTCTTATCTTCCCTTTGAATATAAATATCCATTATTCTCTTTTAAATGTATAAATAATATATTCCCTTTAAATATAAATATTGTATAATCACAATTGGAGTAATTAATTTCTACCAAACAAAATGTGGCATTAAAGGGGCAGATTTGTGCCGAAAGTCAAGTTTATGCTGAGAGATTCATCTCGAGTTCTTGAGATAAGCCCGAGACTTCACAGTGAACGATGAGTTATAGTTGAATTCAGAAACGAACCCAAACACGAAATTTTCGTGTAATTTAATACGAAGCATCCCGTAGACAAGTTTAATGATTATGCATATAAAAGTGCGGACCGATAGTTAGATGATGCAGGACAGAGAGGGTAAAGTTCTATGTAGCCATGACAAAATGTTGACATTTATATGCCACCGTATTTACGATCACGCTCCATTCTCGCTCATATACGCGCGGAACGAATCATTATATTTATATCCGGCAATTATTTTCCCATTACGAATCCTGCGCGTCATAACTCTCGCTTTCCCTCTCTCTCTCCCTCTCGAGGGGATGGACAGAAGGAGAGGATAAAAAAAACCGAGAATCCACGATCAACGCCATACAACGAGGGTTAGACGAAGAAAAGGAGACAAGTTGGCAACTTGATCCTTGAAGGGGAAACATTACGATCACAGGATTAGAAGTAAAGAATGACGTTAACGTTTACATCGTTGGAATACAACGATTTTTTCGTTCATTTTTTATTTCGTTATTTCTCCGCCTTCTTTTTTTTTTGAAAATAGAGATAGTAAATCTTTAATAAGAATACATAAAGACGTTTAAGTGATTTTCACAGCCAAAAAGAATTCAAACAATTGAAAATAATTGATCTTCGTTGCGTTCCAAAGATGTTTACATCTTTGGTACATCAACACATCAACAAACCTCAACATCATAATAAACAATGAATATTCCTCGATACCCGAGGATATTCATCAGGCCCCGAAACATCATTATTATTATTGCTATTGTTATTAAATATTACTATGGTTACTAGTATCACTATTATTACTTTATATCATACATGGACTTTCATTATTCCTTCCCATGCCCTTGCAGAATTTTCCGATCTCATCACTTTCTCTTTTAGCCCATACGTGTCACTTCACTATTTTCAGGTGCGTGTCCACTACTCTCGACATTACTGGAATTTTACATATTACTACCAATACTGTTATTGCCATTGTTATCATTAATTATAATAATGTTTCATGATCGTTCTGATGTTCCAATATGGCTAAAAAAAAAGGGTGATTAAAGCCCTTCGGCAAATGATTCAGCAAAAGAGATAGACAAAGAGCAAAATAGAAGTGAATATTTATATGTACGAGGTGTGTAAATTAAGTAGACTGATTTTTTCCCATTATTTTATTCGGCTAGAACTACAATGTAATATTGTCTCCCTCAGAATAACTTCCTTGAGAAGTCACACAGCACTGAAGACTGTTCTTCCAATCCTCATAGCAGTGCTGGAAATCGGATTCTGTAATAGCCTTCAGCTGGTCGGTTACAGCCGTTTGAATGTTTTCGAGTTTCCCAAAATGACATCCCTTGAGGTGATTTTTCGTTCTCGGGAAGAGGAAAAAGTCGTGAGGACTCAAGTCAAGCAAATAAGGAGACTGTGGAGCCACAGGAATGTTTTTACCGGCCAAAAACTCGTTTATTGATATTGCTGTGTGACAGCAATTTTTCTCATCCCCAATTCATCGGTCAAAATCTGATGAACGGTGGTGTGAGTCAAATTCAACTCTTCCCCGATCATTCTGACTGCCAACCGACGATCTGAACGCACAAGATCCCGGATTCGGTCGACATTTTCATTGGTTCTTGAAGATGAAGGCCATCCGCTGCGTGGTCCATCTTCAATCGACACTCGTCCTTCTGAAAATGTCTTAAACCACCGAAAAACCTGGACCGTTGACAAAACACTGTGTCCGTAGGTGTGCTGAAGTTTGGCAAAATTTTCCGTTCCACTGTGCCCAAGTCTGAAGCAAAACCTGATAAACCTGATAAACCTGATCAAACCTGAGGTGTATGCCAAATCTGACCCCAATTGGCCATTTGCTTATCGGGGTATCATGATTGCCAATTTGAAAAACAGCTTCGAGAAAAACGTGTTTAAAGTTCGCTGTGTCGTCACCGCGCCCCCCGACCGTGCTCCTTATAATTACTATAACGTGGCTAATTTTATGAGTATCATTAAACGGTCTTTACATACGTATTCAGAAAGGTCTGTAGAATAATTAAATGAATTAATTCAATTTAAAAAACGATTTTTTTCAAATTTCTATACAATACCGCCTTAAAAGCCTGGCGGCATAATTAACTTTTCCAGTCGCAACATTCATTAATTCGTCTAATAAACGAGAAAAATAGCCCCCTTCTCGCTCGCTATGTTTCTCACTCTCTCTCTCTCTCTCTCTCCAGTTGTCTCGGCTTCTCCTTTCACTCCTAAAATTGAGTATTTCTTCCGGAACTATAAAAGTCAAGGCAAAAACACACGTCCGCTTTGCTGTCAATTATTTATAGTAATTGTCCGAGGGAACGCATCCAAATGTTCTTGTTTTCCAGCTCAAAGTGAATGATATAAAAGAATGCTGTTATAATATTTATATTGATGAATCATATTTTCTCTTCGTGCCGTCAAAGAGCAGGACAAATAGGTTAATTATTTTTATGGGACAACGTACATTGGGGTCACTTCAGGTTTCGAAAGTACTAGAGACGCCGGATGTAAAGAAAAAGGGCAACGCCCGTTTTCTTCCTCTTTAAAAAAAATCCTTCTCTCTCTCTCTCTCTCCCTCTCTCTCTCTCTCTCTCTCTCTCTTTCATTTTCCACAAGGGGATTGTTTTTGCAAAGTGCCCTTTTTCCCACGGAGTAGTTCCTTCACTCAACGTAAGTATGCGCATTATGTACCTTTCCATACGTTTGACTCGACTGTACGTGCAGCAGTGGTATCGTGGAGGGATAATTACGTTTTCAGGTGTCTGTATCCTCGAGAGGCTTTAGGTTCTAGCCTTAGGTACTAACTGCGCTATATATGCGTATATACACGTTCACATTCGCAACGTATACGAGAAACGATGAAATTTGCGTTCGTCAGCGTAAACTTATAAGATCCGAGCTACGATTCCTCGTACGAACACCCCATCTATTTGTGAACCCATGAAGAATTTTATTTTTTATCGCTTAAGTGTAAAAGTTCTATTCCGCCTCGGTCATAATGGGCTCGTTAATTCTTGGGACTGAACGACAAGAGTTCAATGTTTTCTTTTTTAATGACGTCTTTTTTCAACTGTACGCCGTTTTTTTTTTCGACAAATTGTAGGTAGAATGGCCATGACAAGAAAATAAGCCAAGAAACTTAATTTTACATGGTCTTGAAGTTTGCATCGTTGGAACGAAACGAAAATTCTTTTATTTTTATTTTTGCTATCACCAAAATATTTTTCTCCAAATTTGAGTTGTAAGACTTAGAAAAAGTTCTAAAAAAACGTTTAAGCAATTCTCGTAGCATAAAGGCGCCAAAATATTTGAATGAGATTGCAACACTGCATTGATTCCAATGGCAATCACTTTGAACATCTACTGTGAATAAAGGTAATTTCACATAAAAATAAAGTTCATGTCACTTTTTGATCTTAAATGACCTTGAACGACTTTGACCCCTAAATGTTTTTTATGCAGTTTTCGATGCTCTCCAAGATAGTTGAAAAAAAATGTACCGTCCCATTTAAAAAAGTGGAGGTGACCTTTACTGTGCGACAGCGCCTCCACTGAGATAAAAAAAAATAGTCGCATTTGATGACCCCTTTCGTACGGTACAACTTTTGTTTCAAACATTTTTTTGTGACGTCGATAATTGCAGAGATATTCAAGGTGGCAACAGTTAGTGCCTCACCCTGTATACAGGGTGTGGCGTAAAGAGTAGTCAACCCGTTACCTGTGGTTGGGGGGCATCATGACTGATCAGAAAATCAAAATTTGTGTTTAGTAAAAGTGTCATGGTTTTCGAGTTTTTGCCCCTTTTTTAAATTTCATAAATAATTACACTCTTGGTCACTCTTTTCGATGGCATGGTCACAAATAAAGGTATATTCTCAGTCTGTTTTTTGAGGGAGGGAGGGAGGGAGGGAGGGAGGGAGGGAGAGAGAGAGAGAGAGAGAGAGAGAGGGAGAGAGAGAGAGAGAGAGAGAGCATTTCGAATATCCGAGCAATTAACTCGCTTTCTCACAACCCCCTAAATCCTCCCTCCCTCCCTCCCTCCCTCCCTCTCTCTCTCTCTCTCTTCTCTCTCTCTCTCTCTCTCTCTCTCTCTCTCTCTCTCTCTCTCTCTCTCTCCCGTTCTTTCTCTCTTGCTGCCCACGAAAATGCATACATATTCGTCGCTTCTCCTCTCTTCCCTCATTTTGTGCATCATAAGTCGATTGGTCCGTAAAGAACGCATTTACAGAAGGAAAACTTCTCAATGCAACTTTCGGGAGTATGACTTGTAAATCTCGTGGAGATTCTTATTCTTTGAGTACACGTATGTCTATACACACGCGTGATCAAAATTCAAGCTATCATGGATATATATATATATATATATATATATATATATATATATATGGGTGTATATATATATATATATATATATATATATATATATGTATATATATATGCGAGGTAAGATGTTCAGGAAACTTCGCTCGACGAAAGGGCAAACGCGGGCTTCGCTTTGCCAGACAAAAGCCTCGCCATGCTATGAATTTCTGAACGGCAGTGCGAGAAAGAGAAGATTCCCATAGAAAAAGTAAAATTTTGCTCCTGTATGATGAGTCGAGTACGAGTTTTTTACTTCTTTATTTTCGTCGATGTATAATTTCGTCGCAAGATGCAATAGTCGAAGAAGCATATTCGGAGCACAATGAGAAATAAATGTAATGAGAGTGATACGTTTGTAAGCAACAATAAAGGAAAGAGGAAGTCACAGGGAAAAATTTGGACGGTGATGAAAGACGAAAGCGACGACGACATCCTATGTATAGGGAAACTTTTCCGGGAGGCTCGAGCTTCTCGATCGACGAACTGAAATAACGTCCAAATAGCGCCGAAAGTTTCGGTTGTGTCTCGGAAAATATTTCGGAATTCACGAGTATGTCAACCCTCGTACGCAGTGAGATACAAAGGGAAAAAGAATAGTGTAATATAATATGTAAATAAAATAAAAGGATATAGTAAAATGGATATAACTACAAAAAGAACATATACAGGGTGAACATTACAAGGTGATCGTGTGTTTTTCAAGAATCGGACACAGAGATTTTGCGATCGAGAAAAACATTATATTTAAGGCCATGTATCACATGCTACGATATTTCGACGCGGTCACGATGGTATTGCAGAGGTTGTAGTTTTTGATTACGAGCTGCTGCAAACTACCGCCAGGTGTGGCAGCAACCGTCTGCTACTCACACTACAGCAAAGAGCAGAAACCCGATAGGCGATGGTTGCTAAAAGTTCGAATGTGATGCGTGAATATGTGTGCACGAGCACCATGCGGGATCGCCACCAGTACGAAAACTGATGACCTGGATTTTCAAAATTGTCGATAATATTTTGAACTTTGTTAGTACAATTTTGTCAGTTTTATGTAAAAAAAAAATTTCTAAACCCCAATATCTCCCTCATTTTTCCATACATTCAGTTAAACCAACACTCCAAATGTGTGTTTTTTCACCGTCGAGAGTCTACGGTCTTGAAATGTTCATGAATTCGATGCATCAGTTAGTAATTCACCATTTATCCTATAGTAACAACAATCTGTAATTTTTTTTTCTAAATTTGGAAAAATGTCAACCGTTAGACTCGTTCTGCGACAATATCGTATGTACACGATAAATTTCGTCTCAATTGATTGTATCGTTTGGTTGAAATGAGGGTTCAAAATTTCGAAGTGGTCGGAGCGTGTGATACATGGCAAAAAAAAAAATATAGCGTGGTTTTTGTATTTGCCAGAAAAAATTAAGCATTCCGGAAATGAATCAAAACTCCATTTTGAATTCAGCAGAAGATAATTAAATACCGAATACAAAAAACTCAAAAAAAATGTATAAATCGAAGTTTTATTATAGAAGAATTTTTAAATAGAAGGGTTTTTTCCCAATCACGAGATGCAAAAAACAGTTTTTCAGGAGTGCTTGGTATTCAAACTTTGATTAGCCTTATTCTGCTGTATTCACAATAGCATTTTGATTCTTTTCCACAACGCTCTATTTTTTCTGGCGACTACTACTCGTCACAAAAATACACTATATATTTTTTTCGAAGAGGACTTGAAAAACCATTAAATTCTTTTTTCCATCGCAGAATCTCCGCTCAAGACACTTCAAAAACACATGGTCATCTTATAATCGCCACCCCCGGCGGAAATCGAACCACATACAATTTTTTGGCGAATCCATCATGCAGAAATGTGATCGGGCATTCCGTTGCGTCGGGTCCTGACCAGGCTTGCCTCGTCGGATTCACCTGACCGGGCCCTTTCATGGAACAGACCAGAAAGATCACAAAATCCTTTCTTATGGCTTATACTCTATGTTCGGAAATGGCAATGTTCTGGCTGAAATACATTGCGGGCGAGTAAACTTTCACGTCATGTATAGCCGTCCAGAACATTGACATTTCCTGATATATGATGCGCTGTAAGAACTGTATAAAGCTGCTTTGCTTTTTACCCCATTAAAGATATTTATGCTTCATTAAGGTAAAACTAATACATGTGTTGTAATTCTATTCACCATTATAAGCATTTTTTTCAGCGATAATAATCTACCAGAATAAAAATGCTCATAATAAATAATGGTATTACAACAAGTATTCATTTGAACATAACGAATAACGAAATTGTTTGAGAACACAAAAAAAGTAAAGGTGGTTCGTGGTTTTTCAAATCAACGTCACCTTGTCAGAAAATATCAATGTTTTGGCCGAGAAGATATAACCCGTATGTATTTCACCAATGATCCGCCAGGTGGCTTCGAGCGAAGCGCTTCGCGTAACCAAAGTACCGTTCTACAACGATAAAACTTCGACCCGTGGTTATATCATGAACAGAAGTGCTATGCTCACAGCGTGCACATTCGCTTATGATTTTGCGATACTTGTGAAATAATAAGTATCAGTACGAGCCGATACTATTTATTTTACACGGGTATATCGCCAAAAGTCTTTTTCCAGTACCTAATCATTACTCTACCGTCTGCCGGTTTATTTCTCATGATACTGTCAGTACACAATCACCTTTCTCGTCGTTTCGCGGCGATTTTCCGATCCTTTTCCTCGTCAGTTCCTGATCAGTTCCCGAAATACGGAACGGCAAATCAGAGCCTAGCCTAGAACGTTAGATTGCGAACCTGGTCCACGTTGTACGGCCTGACCATGTGGCCGGATATTATCTAGGGAAAGCAGATAAGGCACAGTACTTTTTCCCGATTCAAATTTCTACGCGGGGTATCGCCGTATTTTTCTTACACTGCTAAGCATTAATATCTCATATCCTAAAAGTCCGAAGTTTCCGGGGAACAATCTTGAAAAATATTTTTTTTCCGTCATTCATAGGTCAGCAGATGAGGAGTGGCCTATCACCGAATTGGGTAACAAATGTATTTGGATACTTTTACGTAGCACACAAATAAACACACAGGTATATATGAATGTATGTTGTGCACATGACACGCATATCCACGAATATACATAGTTTCATGGGACTTGTACACCTACATAGCCATTTGCAAACTCTTGGAACTAACCGGCCCTCACAAGCTCGTGGCTTTCCTCCGCTATAACCGAGCCGCTTCGCACCCTCTCCACTAACAAGCGACCCTTGTTTGAGCTAAACTCGTTATCAAGCAGCCCCGGTAACCAGACATAGCTGCATGAAACTAGTGATATATGTAAACACACACACATATGCATTTACATATGTATGTATTTCAAGTTTATCTTTGCCCTCCATTCCCAAGTGTACGTATATCCATAATGTATATGTGTGTATGTGTGGGTATGTATCTGTACAATTAGCAAATTGTATGTAGTACCCCGCAGGATCTGATGCGTCACAGTTGCTAAAATCGACATGCTTGAGGCCGGATGAAAATGTGGATTTTTCGTATGATCCTCTGATTCTTCAAGCAGCCACGTTTGGGGGCGGGGGGGGGGGGCACTATTGTGGGATAATTAAAAATACATTCGGCCTATGCATAATTCCGTAGCGAAAATCGAGTAAATTTCGAACGCAAAATATTTACAAAGAAAAACGATTTTAATAAACAAGATATGTTCCATTCTGTTCAATGGATTTGTGCCATCGCTTCACGAGCTTTATTATCCCACTTTCATAGAAGTCCTGAGATCTTTGGGCAAAAAGTCATCCAAGTGGTTTTTAAAGACTGTCCGGGGAAGTGAAGATTTTATTATTCTAACTGGTCTGTAGCGCCCGGAACGAGTCATAAGTGCAAGGTCCGGATTATACGGTGGATGCACCAAAATATCCCACCTAAGCCGCAGTAACTTTTGCCTGGTCATAAGAGAAACGTGTCGTCTAGCGTTGTGGTGGTGGAACACTACGCCCTTTCTGTTCGCTAATTCGGGCTGCTTCTTATCGATTGATCGCTTCAATTGAGCCAGTTGTGAACAGTACTTGGTCAAATCAATCGTTTCGTTGGGTGGCAGCACCTCATACCCGAGTAGAAATTGTGCTAACCTATCTCAGTTACGTGCTAGTAACTGGCTCGCCCAATTGAGCTCATACGAACTGACTGATGGCTGCCTCGCTATGGGCTAATAATATTCTAAATGTTGTATTATCCAGCTTTTGTCTTTTCACTGTTCAATCGACTTTCAGTATAGATGTCGCTGCGTTACAATAAAAATGCCACCTAGTCACTAGGCCGTAATGTACTAGCCAACCATCGTTGCGTATAACAAAGTGAAGTCGTGTGACTAAACGTACTTTCATCTAGCGAATGACTCATGGCTGGTTAACCAACTTGAGTTTCAGATGGCGTTGCAAATTAACAAATTTCTCAAATGAGTATCTCGCCATGACCTAGCCAACACTAGCTAACTGCAGCTATGTACCCCTTGGCTAGTCACTGTCTAGCCGAACTTGACTAGCCGAAGCCAATGATGGTCACAAATGACGAAGTGAGGTTATGTGACTACATGTAGATCCATCGAGCGATTGGCTCATGACTGCCTAAGCAATTTGAATTATAGATGGCGTTGCGAATGAACAAAAAAATCATCAAGTGGGTATCTCGCGAAGACCTTGTCAACACTAGCCAACTGCCGCTATGTTCTCTTTGATCAGCCACTACCCAGTCAATGGTGGTTAGTTTATACAATGTTTATATCGTTATTAGTAGTTTATATAATGGATAGCATTGGTTGCGGTCACATTGTGCTCATTAATTCGTCACTAGCCAGAACAAATCTTTTGGACAAATACAATTTGAGGTTATGTAACTCTATGCGAACATAGTTCTCAATACGAACAAAGTTATCAATCCGATAATGTTATTTAAATTTGATTATCCACCCATTTTTTAATAACGCAACTTTTTGCATGTGTAGCCGATGCGAAATTAACTAAGTAGGACTGGCTCAGTAGACAACGTCATGGCTTTATCACCAAGAATTTATCACCTTATGATTATTATTACAGTAATAATACTATTTAATAGTAAAATAATATTTATCAGCCTATTTTCCAGAATCAACCTATTTTAACATGCACCATAATTCATAATTATTGCATGAAAAAACGTTATGATCGGTTACACCGTCGCCATGATTCCAATTTTTTTTTCTCTCTCATTCTAGTAAGCGTAATAGCGACGTGCTTACAAATGATCAAACTTTTTGTTTCAGGCCACTGGAAGTTTTGGAGACACCGATTTTTTTCTACCCATATTAATATACGTTTCCAACCTAAAAACGTTTTTTTCAATCCGTCAAAATCAAAAGTTCCAAGAAAGTGAAGCTTTTGAAGAAGCTGACGGCATAATGTATGGGCCAAGCATCGCTGATTGAGGGTAAGAGGCTTTTTTAAAAGTTTTATGTACATTTTTAGAAGTGAAACTTTCAACGCGTTTTTCTCAGAACTGTTTCCCGACCTTGTCGACATGATTTTGGAAACACTATTGCACCGATTAGGCTGAAATTTACAGGGATTATTCTATGCATGTATCTTGCCGACCCCTACTAACGGTATAAATATTCATTAATATTTAATACTATTCTTAAACAATTTGCCTAAACCGAAAAATTCGAAAGGGCGCCATTATGTTTTCTTTTTATCGGGGGTGAAAGTTTTTAGTAGGGGTCATAACTACAATTCCACTTTATAATAGAATACTCGACTTTTTGTTTTCAGATGCTCCAAAGTTAAGATTTCGTGTCGACAAGGTGAAAACGGGGGTAACTTCAGACAGCCCGATCGCCAAGATAAATTTTTAAAAATGTTAAAAAATTTTTTTGTGCTTTAAAACTTCTATTTTTATGTATAAAAAGATTAAAATATGGAGATAAATTGTATTATGAAAAAAAAATCTTGAAAATATGTCTAATAAATGGAGACTTGATAAACCTTGATAAACCACAAAAACCCGAAATGTCCTATGTCTGATGATTTTCGAGGAAAAAAAATGTCAAAAAATGACTGCGTTTCTCTATCTTCACACTAGATGACGGCCTTAAAAAAAGCCTCAAACTCGGCAAGACTATGTATTAATTGTGAGTAAAATCCCGACCTCGTCATCCCAATTCTCTCATCAGAAAAAAATATCGAAAATCGACCTGTTTTTTTGAGCCCCAAGCTTATATGCAGACTCGTTAATCGATTTAGTGTTTCTTTAGACAAACCGAAATAAAATGGTCTGTTCGTTAAGTAAATTCGAACCATCGCGAACACTGCATTTTCTCACTCTAACCAATGACGAAAAATCGCGAACCCTTGAACTTCCTATGAGGAAAGTTCTGGCTTACCCTGTTTTTCAAGCGTCAAAAGCATTCGTAAAATTCCTCTCTTCCTCTCTCTTTTCTTTTCTCTCTCCGTCGAAATCGCGTGGTCGCAAGCGCTCGCGATAACGAAAACACGACACGAAGGAAAAATGTCGAAAAACGAGTGAAGAGAAGTATATTTGACGACTCGTATGCATACAAAGCATAAAGGAAAAATTGACGCGTATAAGGCAAGAGATAAAAAAAATACAAGCCTGTTATAGCCAGAAGAATGAAACGGACAAGTATCTAAGGGGCCAAAGCTGTTCGAAGGGTTCGCAGTTGTAAAGGGGAAATACGAAAGAACACGGGGGGGGGGGAGGAGACACAGGAATTTTGTGGTTACACGAGATGCTCTTTCTTCGTTTAGCTTTTTATTTTTTTATCATTTTTCCTACCCTCTGCTGTGCTCCGAGGGCTCTTTCGTCGGGACCCCAACTTCGCCGAGTTCTTTTTTGCCATCTTTTTTTTTGTCGTGAAAAACTCGTACGAGGCCGAAAGAAATCAACGAGGGCAAAACAATTTAGATGACAGAGTGAAGGAGAGACGGAGGGAGGGAGGGAGGGGGGAGAGAGAGCGAGAGAGAGAGAGAGAGAGAGACAGAGGAGGGAGTAGAACAGAGGGTGGAGGAAGCCAGGGTAAAAGATAAATTATAAATTCAAAGGACACAGACGGCGAGCCGTTAATACAACGTTGAAAGGATCTTCTATCCGATCATTAATTCAACGCTTAAAAAAAAATAAGTGCCACTTTGGACCAACAGTTTTAAAAAATTTCACGTGCCCGTTCAACACTTCCTTCCCTTCTCTTCTTTTTAATCTTTCTTCACTTGAAGGATGATTACATGCAGAGTGAAGTGCCCTAAAAAGGTCCATCAAGGAAAGATATGCACACAAGAAAAAGAAAGAAAAAAACCAATGAACGAAGAGCACTAAACAAATTTCGTTACTTTAAAAAATTTAAAGACTTTTAACGATTTAAAGACAAGGGGTTAACGACCTTTTTATTCGCGCATTTCGTGACGATGTAGATACTTTGTCGAGAATGAATTTCGTATTCAGCCGAGAAAAATTGAAGTGCCGCGATTCTTATTTTTCGGTTAATTATTCATTTAATTTTAATTTTTAATAGTTGATCCGTTCCAATTACGGAATTTTTTTCCCGCAAAGTACGTTTTAGAATCGTCCAAGATTTTCTCAAAGCTGTACGAATTATTCGCGAATTATTTAATAACTTATTATTCGCTCGATTTAAGTGGGCGAAGAAAACAAGGAGCATCAGGCTTGAAATACGCAATCCCTATTTCCTTCTTCGTTTATCTCTCTGGTGCATGTTCGAGCCCAGGAAAATCGAAATCCGAAGAAACAAAAGTGACACTTCGACTCCCCTCAGAAAAAAATGTTGTACGGTTCACACGAGGTGGTTAGAGTGGGAGGAATCGCAATATGAAAGATTCTAATTTGTATGGTTTATTCGTTTGCTATGTGGCACGTATGTTATCGTTATCACCGAAATAATGAGGAATTCCCCGAGTGTCGTGTTTCCCACACGTTATTAAATCGCGTCCCGTGGCTGTGTAGCGTGACAAATTTTCTCTGGATGAAACTGGTTTGAGGAAATAAAGGCGAGAGATACTGTAAATTGGTAGACAGGGGCGGGCGAGAGCAATCAAGAATGGAGAAAAAGAGTGATGATGATGAATTTATTTTACGTAAGAGTACAAATCGTTCCGGCTAACATTACAAAAAAAAGCAACTTGTTTGCATGTAACTTGTAACGAAGCATACGGACATACATTCAATTAAGTACAATAACATAGTGATACTGTGCACGAAGTAAAGAAGGGATAATATTTATGCCATGAACGAATCGAAAACGGAAAAAAATATAATAATAATAATGATAATATATAACTTAATAATGTACCCATAGGATAATAATAGTAGCAAAATAAAAATGAGATCCTCTGCTTTGTACAACGAAGAAGTGTGATGGCTGACAATTAATACGTTGCGAGGGAGCGAGAGCGTGTGGGAGATCGAGAAAGAGAGAAGCGCGAAGGAAAAGAAGTAACTGAAAACCAATGTACATATAGGTATATGTGTACACACGCACACGCAATGAGAGGAAGACACAGCCACAGACATTTTTCTGAGTTTCCTTTTTCGACATTTTTAAACCATCCAAATCAATTAAAATGTCGAAATAAATTAGCTAACGAAGCTATCTCTACGGGAAAGCAAGAGATAATTATACCCTGATGAAAAAAAGATTTACTAAAATAAACTGAATGTGTTTATTTTATCCTTTTTTATTTGAATTACCTAAAATTTTCGGAAAATCAATGTTTTTTTTTTATTTGATACTACTATTCCAGATTAATTGCAAACATATTTATTTATTTATATAAAGTTTTATTTAATATCGTTGAGTTATAAAAAATATCTATGCTTCTAATAATTTTGGTATTTGGTAATATTTACTCAAAATAATATTGAGTTCCATAAACTAAACAGATCTATTTAGATTTCTTAATTTAAATTAACTAGCAGATTCGTGGAGGTGAAGAGTGTCTCAAAATGATCTGAAATTTTAAATTGTGCGCCATTTTTTTGTGGTAAACATAGAGTTGTAATCTTTGACAACTGGCATCAGGAAGCATTGAGGTTTAGTCATGGAGAATTACACGATCGAGCAACGCATATAAATTGTTAAAATTCACTACAAAACAATGCAGTTATTGCAGACGAAGTTTCATGGTCGTGTTATCTCGCGTCGCGGCGATGTGAATTGGCCACCAAAATCGTGTGCGATTTGACGCCATTGGACTTCTTTCATTGGGGCTTTCTGGAAGGAACAGTGTATGCCAATGATCCACAGACCGTTCCGGAGTTCAAGGAAGCAATTGGACGCACCATTAATGAAATTAGTCCGCAATTATGCCAAAATGTTATTGACAATTTCGTTAAAAGAGTGAACGTTTGTAAACAGGGACAAGGCGGCCATTTATCGGATATTGTGTTCCACTCATTACCTCCATGTTTCTACCTTATATTGAAATAAAAATCTCAGATAGACAGTCATGATTATCACGGCGTGCATACAATTGATGAAGCAAATTTTACAGCATATTGACTACATGTTGTGATGCAAAGCCATGAACTCATTTAGTATCATGCATTTACAAAACATTTTGATCTCAATATGTCGTTTACAAATGCATCGTGCGTTTAGAGCACCCCGAACTCCTATTGCTGTGCTCAAGTATCCGCAATTAATATCCGCAAATTTTACGTCATATTGAAGTCATGTGTAGACATTTTGGTGTGTACTCACTATGGTAACATCAATTGTTCTCATGAATTGTACTTAACATGAACGCAATTTCGTTTACGTTGGTGAATGCATTTCATGAGCTCATTCAGTACCTTGGATTTGAGATACATCGTGACTTAAATTTGTCGTTTCGAAATGCATCATTCATTGACTACAAGATGAACTCATAGTAGTCATCCAATGATTTTTGTTGGTGTATTCACTGGGTTAGCACTGGTAGTAGACATTCCATGCAAGCAATATGACGGCGATATGCATATTTCTCAGTGATACACCCCATGAGCGCAATATGACGGCGATATGCGTGTTTCTCAGTGATACATTGTATGACGACGATATGCATGTTTCTCAGTGATACATTCGATGAGCGCAATACGACGGCGATATGCATGGTTCTCAGTGATACATTCGATGAGCGCAATATGACGGCGATATGCATGTTTTTCAGTAATACTTCCTATGTGCGCTATACAACAGCGGTAGTAAGTACGATAGTAATGAAATAAAATTTCAATAACAATTAATTTCTAAGAATTTGGTGTTTTTTTTATTCAAATGGATGTATCGTACCTTCTTGAAAAATTGAACATTTTTTCATCATTCATTTTAATGCATCTGGATGGCTTTCTTACATCCCTAAAATATTTAACAAGGACAACAAGGTATTCATTTTATATGATACATGTAATAATAACTGCAGTCATTCGTTTATTTTTATCATCATCAAAAGCCTTAAAGTCGTAAAACTATAGAAAGAATACGTCAAAACGTGTGTTATTTTTACTGCCTAAATGGGCAAAAAAAATTCAGTAGTCAAAAAGAATTAATTTTCGTTGCACTGCAACACTGCAAACTTCAACATTTTCCCACTTATTGACATTTTTTAAAATGATAAAAGTAAGGAGCGAAAAAATGGAAATTTACACAAGTGATAGGATGGTTAGGTAGGTAGCGCGCTCAGCTCTAGAATTAGAAGACGTAGGTTCGAAACCGAGGTTAGACAAAAACTTTAATGAGGCAGAACACGTTTTAATCCAATTATCCTATATGCAGCAATACAAGTAAAGCATATGGAAACGAAAAATACTACCAGAATTTTTTTTTATTCATAATTTGTAGACTTATTAATTTTTTCATTTCAGGCACAGATCCGACAGCCTGTACAGTGTCGTAGTACGGGTTACGCCCTCTAGCGTCCATATAGCACAACAATTGTATCATGTCATAACGCCAATATGAGCTTCATATGAGCACTACAATTTTTTCACACCGTGATGCCTATATGAGCTCCATATGAGCACTAAAATTTCTTCACGCCGTGACGCTCATATGAGCTCCATATGAACACAAAACTTACGTCACTCTGTGACACCTATATTGAAACCCATATGCACTCCCTTATTGTTGGATATTCGTGAGCCGATTTTGCTAGTGCTGATGAATTCACTGCATGCATACTCGCGTGAGAACAACTTTGCTTCAATTGGATGTCTTATTATGAATCGTCATGTGATGCAAATATGACTTGAAGGTGAGCACTCGTAAGCGACACATAGCTGTGTTAATTTCTATGCATCATAGATAATGCCCATATGATGCCAATATGAGCTAAATGTATCTATCTGGGAATATTCGTACTTTTCAAAAAAATAATACGCTTTATTAATAAATTAAAATGTCAGGTCATTTTGAAAGACCCTTTAGTAGTACGCTCTATGGCCTGAGCGCGGCGCAGGGCCTTAGGCTTCTCCCGCAAGCCATTTGTATTCTGAGCGAGCATACAACCGAGTCTGTGAAAAGTATGGATGCACTACGAATTTGCGCATTGTCGCTCGTGACCGGTCAAGTATATTCTCTACATCTATACATCTATACATATAAAATCTATAATCTATAGGGGAGAGTGGTCCTGAGTCGGCACTGCGGGTTGAGCCGGCACCATGGTGTTCCTCAGAGATGGAGTGCGTGTCGGCTCAATTATTTTGTCGTATGACATGTTGGTAAACACTGACGTAAATTATGCTTACAATTGTCAGTTTAGATTGTTCTGCGCAGCGTGAGCGCGTTTATATTTTTCGTTTGTGACATAATTTTATTTTCGTCATTCATTCTGAAGCAGCTACAGATATGTAAATATTTCAAAAATTTGAAATGAGTGCATTGGTTTCTTTATTCAATGTTCTAATTGATTGGTTTTGTCGATTTGCCATTCGGATTTGTTCGCGTGCGTAATCACGTGAAACGGATAGAAAGTCGTAGTGGTCTTGAGTCGGCACCAAACAGGTGGTCCTGAGTCTGCACCAATTTTTTTTATCTTGCTGCTTTTTTGTATTGTTTCTGTTATTTTTTTTTTGCATGTTCGTTATTTTTGCTCTATAGTCATGGGACGCAATTTCAAACGCAAGACACAAAAGATAAAATACGACGACAAGAACGCCAGTCTTCGCAGCCCTCCACAAGTGGATTGCACTTGCGTTCGCGTTCGCTACAGAGTTCAGTACGCCCCACGTACTGCGAATCTGACGACGATAGCGAGTGATCATCTCTTTTTCAATTATTTTTTTTTTCATTCAATCCAAAATTCATATTTTTTTATTTTCAACATTGTACTCGAAAAATGTTTCCGTATAAAATTGGACAAAAAATGCATGTTTTATTCTTCTAAATCGTTCAAATTCATCCATTTCCTGTCGTAATTTAGAGAATGTGCGCTTTTTTCTGCATTCGAGTGAAAAAAATGGGGTGCCGGCTCAAGACCAGGGGGGTGCCGACTCAGGAACACTATGTTGAGAAATGATCAAGATGTACTTTTTCACTCCGCACTGCATTGCGACTCCAAAAGCCACACTACACCTTCCTAAATGACATTGAATTGTAGACAAGCGATCGCTGTACGCAAATAAACACTTAGCAGCGCTATTAAATCCGATTTACCTTCTGTTTTCGGACAAAAAGCTTAGTGGACCGACTCAGGACCACTCTCCCCTACATATAAAACAGTTCCGTAACTGATCGACGGAATGGATGACTGACATACATAAAAAGCGCACAGCCTAAAGCGCTGAAGATAGAAATTTGAAAGATACGTTCCTTAGAAGGAGTAGAGGTGCACCAAGAAAGGATTTTTCGAAAATCAACTCTTAGGGTGCTAAAATGGGGTGTAAAAGATTGTATGGAAAATTGTCTTCCTTACGTGTATCGATTTGAAACTTGGTAAAAATATTCTTCGAAACAAATAATAAAATGCTATTTTAGCATCTTTTAAAACAACCCTAATTAAGGGTGCAACGGGGTGTTGAAGTTTGTATGGGAAATCGAATTCTCTGCTTTTATCTCAATGAAATTCGGAACATATGTTCCTTAAAGGGCGTAGTGGTGCAAAAAATCCTTTCTTAAAAAGGATTTTTCGAAAATCAACCCCTAAAAGGATGATATGCGATGTAAAATTTTGTATGGAACATTGTATTCCTTCCGTGTATCAACTTAAAACTCGGTATAAATATTCTTCAAAATAAAGAAAACAACGCATATTTTAGGATTTGTCGAAACAACCCCAAATACTGGGGTGTAACTGGTAATGAAGTTTTTATGGGCCAAATTCCACGCGGGCGAAGCCACGGACGGAAGCTAGTACTAAATATTCTTTATACTTTTGCACCGTTGAGGATTGTTAACACTACGGATAAATATATATAAATATATACAGTGGGCAAAACAAAGTATTTATATACCACAACCATGTTTTCCTCGCTTTTTCGTGCGTGTAAACGGTACGTAAAAGGGGTATTTTACGTACCGGTATTTAAATATTGAGAAACTTTCCTGTAGAACAGCTGTCGTGTAAGAATGCGCCGAAAATCGCTAGACGCGACTACCGAACCTAAAAACATGTGCTCAACGGATATCATGCTGTAGGGATTTTCGGCGCGTTCCCACAGTCGGCCGTCAAGTGCTGCCGTCAGTCGTTAGGTCAAGGAATTATTACGTACGTTGCGGCGTTATTTGCGGGAAGTAACACAACCTCACTTTTACGTGACACCGCGATAAAGCATGGTCGATCTCGCCGCGAAATACATCATTAATAACAAAATTAAACAAACAATGAGTGATACGGGAAAACATAGCAGCGATGAATGGCTCGAATGCACGCCACCAGATCTAAAAGAAGCCGCGACAAAAACGACACACGAAATATTGCCGTCCAAATCGAAAAACCGCTATAACTCAACGTACGACGCATTTATGACGTGGAAGCGATAACATAAAACGAAATTGTCATCTGAATCAATCATCGTAGCGTATTTCAACGAATTAACCAAAATTATTAATAACATAGTATGTTAAAATTTGGTGATGTATTTCAAAATTACGTTTAGTGTCCACGGGGGGACTCCGCCCCCTCCACCCCCTCAACGCGCGTGCAATACACCTTTCATGTCCGATACACCTTCCATGTGCGATACACCTTACGTACGCAACACAGCTACGGCACATGGTTGCAGCCACATATATTTCACATTGCAAAATCTCAGAAAACATGGTTTTGGTATATAAATAATCGTGTGCACCGCGGAGACAAGGACTTTTACCACTCGCGCGATGTTTGCAGTACTCGTGGTAAAAGACCCACTTTGTCTCCTTGGTACACAATGTACTATTGTACACCGCGTGTTTTTCAAATTGTCCTATGAAAAAAAAATAAAATGCTTTATCATTTTTTTTTTTCGAAAATTTTGGTCAAACATTTTATTTTTCTTCGAAAAAAAAATGAAAAAGTATTTTTTTTTTCGCAGGATAATTTGAAAATACCGCGGTGTACCATACTTTTTTTACCCACTGTATGTGTGTGTGTGTGTGTGTGTGTGTGTGTGTGTGTGTGTGTGTGTGTGTGTGTTGTATGTGAGAAAAAATGGTAAACCTGCTTGAAGCAAATCAAAATACAAGTAACTGAAATACAATTTTTATTCGTTAAAAATAACAATATATTTTAATGAAATACGTCTTCATCAAATTGTCTGCATCAAGGAAATCCGGAAAGAAATTTGAAGAAAAAAAATATATTTGAAATAGATAGAATCGTAGTAGGCAATGAGGCAAAAAGAAAATTTGACTTGAATAGATCCTAGTTCAATCACATAAACGTCTTTAACAGTGTAACAATCTAAAAGTAAAGTAAATCTCATAAAATAGGACTAATAGTATCGTGTTTGAGTTAAATCAACGAGTTAATACAACGAGCAACTGTAAAGTTGTACGCTGGATATAACGATGTTTGAGGATATATCAAAGTTGAAGAGAAAGAGAGAGGGCATTAACTACCGATAGTTAAGAGTTTGCACAGCGCTGTATAGCTAAAATTTATTCACGGAAGCCTCCATAAAAGATTTCATGTGTATGTGAATATACGTCGTAAGTTCCAAATTCAAAATGGCGTTCTACGGGGTGGGCTCGCGACCCACTGACCTCAGACCATGAAAAACCACGCGTACGACCATATCAACGAGATGCGAGCGTGGCCGAGCGCAATTGTTTTTGCGTTAAATCCATAGTATTCGAGGTCCTTCTGCTATTATTCTTTTTGAACGATGCGTTTGCGTGGCACTGCAGAGCCGAAAACCGAACTCTCCATATGACCGAGTCACGTAAGATACTTTTAGCGCGGACGATGCACAGGTTGGTGCCAAAGTGTAGGCAGGCAAGGGAGGGTGTGGGAAAGCTCGGGGAAGGTCGAGAGTCGGGGCTGAGACCAGTCCAGGTCGAACGGGCATTGGGGCAAGGTCGTCAAGCGACGAGAGGGATGAAGCGCCGCGACGCTTTCGTCTGCAGCCCCGTAAGAGAGCTTGAGAGAATAGCTCGACTGTGAGAGAGGCGGAAGGGGCATGAAAGATTAATGCGGGAGAGGATGAAAAGAGCAGGAGGAGAGAGGGAGAGAGAGAGAGAGAGAAATAAAGAGAATAAATAACCAGACGAAACTGACATCGAGCCTGGGAAGAGAAAGGACCTCTTTCACCACGGAAACGACAATCGTTCCGGTGTTTCCTCTATTGATTTTCACTCGCGCACCTCTTTGTTCGGAGGTACGAATAAAAAGGCGAAAATTACGCGAATCTGGCTCTCCTGAAGGGTAAACCAGATAGCGAAGTGGAGAAAGAGCAAGAGAGAGAGAGAGAGAGAGAGAGAGAGAGAGAGAGAGAGAGAGAGAGAGAGAGAGAGAGAGAGAGAGAGACGAAACAGACAAAACCCAAACAAACAAAAAGAGAGAAAAATTGAGGTCAGAGGAGCCCTAAATTTATGAAAAAAAAACGCTCCCACGAAGTGTGCATTAATAGAGAATTATATAGAGTCTGTTTGACAAAAGCGTGTACGGCTACATTTTTTCCTGAAAAACATTAGAGGGGAGATCCGAACACGAGCAAGTAGCGGGACTCTTTCACCAAGATGCTGTGTATAGAAAGTGTCGGTTCTCGTCTGACCGTGGTCACAGTCGAACCGCTATTGTCCGAAAGACACGTCGAAAGAAGACTGACTTGGGCGAAAGGAAGTTTGGACCACGATTGGGACATACTCGTGCAGAAATTTCTTAGGAATACGTAAGTTCCGATTATATCCCGATTAGAATATGATACGGATTCCCTAGAAAAGGTATCCTCATCAAAATCCAGATCGCCCCCTATACGTAGTACAAGGCGGAGACGTGGTGGCAAGAACTTGAAATACGTATTTAATACATGTTTCTTATAAAATTAAATACATACTTTCTTAGTTCGAACGATCTCCAATTAATTTAAATATAATTACTTAGAATAAATAATGTAGATCACTTTTCTCCAGGAAATATGTCTTTCAAGGTCTATACCAGATCTGTAAATATAAAACCGGAATTTGCCCATAGATGGCCTTAGCTGTCAATGTAGTTACCGTCAAGTCGCGTCATTGGTGCCATTTATTTTCTTGACATCTGACAAAGATTTTTAACTCACAACAATACAAGTTTCATACCCCAACATAGTTTGTTATAGCGTTGAACGGGTCGAACCTTGTGCCTGGAAATTACGATTTGCGGACGGCATTAATTTCCTGTTACCATTTGAAGAATACGGCTGCAGAATCGCATCGAATGCTTGTCGAAGCTTACGGTGAGCATGCTCTTGGTAAATCACAGTGCTTTGAGTGGTATAAAAAATTCAAAAGTGGCGATTTTGACGTGAAAAACGAAGAACGTGGGAGGCCACCGAAAAAGTTTGAAGACAGCGAATTGCAAGCATTGTTGGATGAGGATGAGAATGAAACTGTTAATACTGAACGCTACCAACAGCAAATGATCGATTTGAATCAAGCTTTGCGCGAAAAACGACCAGAATATCAAAAAAGACAACCCAAAGTGATTTTGCTTCATGATAATGCACCATCAAACACAGCAAAACTGGCCAAGGAAACGATTGAGGCGTTTAGTTGGGAAATACTTTCGCATACGGCTTACTCACTAGACTTGGCTCCGTCCGATTACCACTTATTTGCATCGATGGGACACGCACTTGCTGAGTAGCGCTTCACTTCTTACGAAAATTTTCGAAAATGGCTCGATGGCTGGTTTGCCTCAAAAGAGCAACAGTTTTTTTGGCGTGGCATCCACAAATTGCCAGACAGGTGGGAAAAATGTATAGCTACCAATGGATAATACTTCGAATAACATATTTTTCATCATTTTGATACAATAAACGTGTATTTTCTATACAAAAATTCCGGTTTCATATTTACACACCATTGTTTTTTCGAAATTTTTAAATTAAATGTAAAGAATTTTGTTCGAAATTTTTTTATTAGAATATATGAGTGTTGACAGTTATACTATAGCACCAATTTTTACCTAATCGTTTTTCAGATCCTTGAATAAATTATTTCAGAAAATGAACAGTGTCTTCAGCTGATACGGATCAGTATCTCCTGGTGATTTTTACATTCATCCCTGGGATCCGATTCGATATCGAACTAGATCTTATTCTAGAAGTTCGGGATTCTAGCCTGGATCCTATGCAACGCTTCTATTTGGATTCTAACTAGAGTCCTTAATAGTTCCGAATGAGGATCCTGGCTGGAATCCGATTTGCGAGCGTTACATTTCCCTCCCAGATCCGATCCGATTTCCGATTGGATCCCGACGGAGAAACTAGAATCCTAGTCCGAATCGGAGTGTATTCATGAAAATATTTCTGCCCGGGTCTTAATTTTTTCGGACGAAGCTTCTTTTTGGGTACTTTCTTCCATCAATCATACCTGGTCTACCCACATCAATAGACACCAAAGATCTGGAACGTCAAGCTATTATTTCGACAGATTCGACTCATATGGAGGTTTTTATCAACAAATTATGTCATTAAATTAGTGGAAAGGCTACCGAAGGCCATTAAAGGCAACCTAATCAGGGCCTCTAAAATGGGTATTAGGCTTGGAATTCTGTCGAATATTTGAGCACGTCTGATCCCGTGTTGTGCAAATCAACACATTTTATTGAAAAATTACAAAGTACGAAATTTCAAAAATTTGCAAAATGTTCAGAATTAATTCTACTAGTGTATATGGCAGTGCAAAGACGTACGAAGGATTTTATATGTGAAATAGGACGGCCCGCGAGTGGCGGTTTGTCGAGGAACAAATTAAGGAAAACTATTCGACAAAATCTCGCTTCTAACTATTTTCATTGGAATCTTGTGCGACAAAACGTAAGTCAAACAGAGAAACCTTAAATCTTCTTCTTCACGCATGAGAACTTTTCTTTAATGATGCAATTTCGTAAATGGGTCCCCAACTGTGCCTGCCCTGTGTGCGAGTCCAAGCTCTCTGAGCTAAGAAAATTTCTCACGAGTTGTTAGCCTCGTTAAAGCTAGCTGGCACTCAACTATCCATTCCTTTATTAAATAACTATGTATTAAATAAAATCAATAAGCTAAACTAGAGCTCTATCAACCATCGGACCCCGGTCGCGGTAGGTGAAGGGAAAAAACCCTGTCTCAATACATATGGATATATCGTTACGTCCCGTGAATTTATTTTCTTTGGAGGACATGAATAAAAGAGGGGTTGCTCCATGCTTGCGTCCGGGGCACGGACCGGAAAGACAGGCTGTTTCCCTGATTCGATATACTGCTTTCGTTCGATTTGTTATTTTCGTCAATTCGTTCACATTAGGGCAACAGGAAAATGGTTTTACTAACCCACGAAGTACTGTATTTTACAGCGACCACTGACAATTGGTTTACGATTTCACTTTTAGAACCACCTACGGAGGCTCCTCCGTAGGTGAGCCAAAACTGCCGACCTTGTGGAAAGGATGGTCCTTTCTAAGTTAGAAAGAAAGCCCGTTAGTTAGGAGAAAGCCCGTAAGTTAGAAAGAAAGCCTGTTAGAAAGGACCACCTTATTGAAAGGTGGTCCTTTCTAACGGGTGCAATTGTTTTTTCTTACGAGCGTCATCTTTGCCGAAGCTTGTTGTCTAACGACATTGCGGTAACCCGAGCGTCGCGTAGGAATAAGAGCCAGTATGCATCAAAGCGGAGCAGAGGTAGGAAAAAACAATCAATAGAATCGCCCCCGATTAGCTTCAATGGATATGAATTCCGCGGTTGATTGGTTGATTTTTCCTAGCTCCGCTCTGCTTAGGTGGATACTGGACCTCATATCCAGCCTATCGTAGTACGCTAATTGATCAAGATGATTATGCAGGTGACCCAGAACGTAGTAATACGGCGAAAAGTGATTGTGAAGAAACATAACTTTGAGGCTCGCCTTCGTAGTAGCCTATTAATTCCCATACTGAACAGCATGACAATGTTTAACGTCTGCATCGTTGATATGCAACGGAAATTCTTTTCTGTATCTATATTCTTTCATTTTGATTACTACGCCCCGACTAGAAAGTTTGATCCGGCAGCCTGAAGACTGATCAGGCCCCGATCAGGCGGCAGTCCGGAATGCCGTAGTACGGCACGCCTGATCAGGGCCGGATGTCCACCGGATCAGTGGAACCGTAGTACGGCCGTAAAAAGGCACCCTGATCCGGCCGTAGTAAGGTAACAAGGCGTCCATGGACGCCGTTTTACGGCGCCGCACAGACTACCTTACTACGGCCGGATCAGGGTGCCTTTTTACGGCCGTACTACGGTTCCACTGATCCGGTGGACATCCGGCCCCGATCAGGCGTACCGTACTACGGTTCCACTGATCTGGTGGACATCCGGCCCTGATCAGGCATGCCGTACCACTGTTCCACTGATCCGGTGGACATTCGACCCTGATCAGGCGTGCCGTACTACGGCATTCCGGACTGCAGCTTGATCTGTCCCGTGTTGAAGCTGCCATATTTGAGTGTCTTGGCGGTGTATGCACGCGAATATATGCGTTTTTCCAATTTCCTGGCTGAAATAATAGTGCAAAATGGATCAAAAAGAGTCCCGAAAAAAATTATTGGGACACTTACGGGTGCGAAAGTGGCGTGCTGTACACGCAGAAAGAAAAAAACAACGGCTAACAGAAGTAAATTCTTCACTCGTACTAGGTGTGTATATATATATACATATATTTTCATGTATATATTCTTTACTTTCAAAATTAACAATATCTATTATTATTTATTAACATGCATAATATCTACTATTTTTGTAATGGTATTTTTAGAGCCAAGCGGAGAATTGCCTACAAATCTTGAGAATTGAGATTGCCTATATTGGCAATTGGCAATCTACATCAAATCTAGAGAATTGAGATAGATAAAAATAAAAATATAAGTGAGTTTATTATTGTTATCGAAATTATTATACATTCATAAATACCAAATTTTTTTAGTTCTTAGAAAAAAATCTTTAAAAAAGGAATCAAAATAACGTTGAATTTTCCATCGGTGGAATGCAACGATTTTTTTTTCCTTTTTCATTCGTTTATTTTGATCATGATCAAAAGCTTTTTATTGTAAATTGAAGTCGTAAAACTCTAATGAGAATACGTAAAAACGTGTGGATTATTTTTAGTGCCTAATCAGGCAAAAAGAAATTAAGCGGTCAAAAAGTATTAATTTTCGTTGCATTGCTAACTTCGATGCTAACTTCAACGACATGAAAAAAATATTGACATTTTTTAAAATGATGATAATATAAGCAACGAAAAAAAGAGAATTCCTACAAGTATTAGGATGGCTAAGTAGGTAGCGCGTTTAGCTCTAGAATTAGAAGACGTAGGTTCGAAACCGAGGCTAGACAAAAACTTTAATGAGGCAGAACACGTTTTAATCCAATTGTCATATATTCAGCAATATAAGTAAAGCATATGGAAACGAAAAATACTACCAGAATATTTTTATTCATCATTTGTTGCCTTTTTTATTTTTCATTTCAGGCACGGCAGCCGGATCAGGGCCGGATCAGGGCCGTAATCAGCAGCCAGATCAGGGCCGTAAACGGCAGCCGGATCCAGGCCGGATGCCAAAAAGCGTTATGCGCCTGATGAAGCCCTGATCCGGCCCCCTGATCAGTGCCGTAGTACGGGATACGGATACCGGATCCGGCCTTAGTCAGTCCCGTAGCAAAATTTCTAATCGGGGCAGAATCCGTGCCTTGCAGATTCGGGTAGATCTCTTATGGCGATTCTAAAAACATTCGAGTAGAAATTGTAGTAGCCTGACGGAGTTACATGCTGGTAACTGGCTCACCCAATTGAGTTGGTACGAACTGACTAATGGCTGCATTACTATGAGCTAGTAATATTCTGAATGTTTTGTTATCCCGCCCATGTCTATTCATTGCCTAGTCGATTTTCACGATAGATTGAGTTACAATAAAAATGCCATCTAGTATGTACGCCGTACTGGACTAGTCTACCATGGTTACGAGAGACAAAGTGAGGTTATGCGACTACACATACTATCATCTAGCGAATGACTCATGGCTGGCTGGCGACCTTGAGTTTGGGATGGCGTTGCGAATGAACTAAATTCTCAAGTGGGTATTTCGCCATGCACTAGCTACCGCTAGCTAACTGCGGCTATGCACCCCTTGCCTAGCCGATGTTGATTACAGATGTCGCTGTCTTACGATAAAAATATCACCTAATGACTAAAGTCGTACGTGGTCAGCCAGTTATGGTCACAGATGGCGAAGTGTGGTTTTGTGGCTACTTGTAGTTTGAGGGTAGTGTAGGTGTAGATGGCCTTGCGAATGAAAAAAATCTTCAAGCGGGTCTTTTGCGATAACCTAGCCAATACTAGTCAACCGCGGCTGGGATCCCGTCCGGAAATTGTGTTCGGGCTTTGATCGGGCCCATCTTAACTTTCCCTAACTTTATTAAGGCCCTACTCTGGAAGCTTCACATGGGCCGTCAGTGGTCGGTCACACTT
The DNA here is from genome assembly GCA_963932345.1 of Ophion ventricosus. Classification (NCBI taxonomy): domain Eukaryota; kingdom Metazoa; phylum Arthropoda; class Insecta; order Hymenoptera; family Ichneumonidae; genus Ophion; species Ophion ventricosus. The sequence goes on along the minus strand of OZ010715.1, from coordinate 11,034,565 downwards.
TGCTACCGAGAGCCATTGTAGGCAAAATAACGAAAGTCTTTAAAATTGCCTCAACGGTACCTCATAACAAATTATTGCAGCCATATGCGTACGCCCGTCTGTGTGCACTGTGAAAAAGAAATGTGTTATTTCAATCCATTTGAAGCTTAGAATTCTGTCGCATATTTTTACACGTTTGATCCCGCGTTGTTCCAACGAGCGCACTCCATGCGTGTTGGTTTAAGGCATCACAGCTCATCTACTAAACGCATAGTTTAATTATTATATTTAATTGATCTCGATACTTATTATGCCACAAATTCTTTAGTCAAGAAATTTATACTGATTTGCCCCTATAATAGCAAAGTCTAGTAGTATTGGGGACAATCGCTACTAGGAAATCTACAACTACACCCCTTAAAGGCCTTTACTTGGTCTCCGTACTTAGACCATAATTTTCGTCAACCTATCTACCCTACCAGTCCCTAATAGGGGCCCGGTCCGGCTCTTTTACGGAAGACCCTACTAGGAATTCATAAATAATCCATTGAAGGCCCCAAATTGTACTAGGTATGCCCTGCCAATTTTCCGCACCGGGTCTCATTCCCCAGTCGATCGTGATTAATTTATATAATGTTTACATCATTATGAAGTTATAGAAGCAGCGAATTCGATTTTTCCATACAAACTCCAATACCGCGTTGAAGGGGGGTAAAACAACCCCTAATTAGGGGTTGTTTTAAACAATCCTAAAAGATGCGTTTTATTATTTGTTTTGAAGAATACATATACCAAGTTTCAAGTTCGAGCACGCAAGGAATACGATTTTCCATACAAAGTTTTATATCCCATTTCGCCCCTTTAGAGTTGACTTTCGAAAAAACCTCTCTCAATGCACCTGTACACCTTGTGAGGAATATATCTTTCAAATTTCATGCTTCTACCTACAGCGATTGAGGCTGTGCGTTGTCTATATGTCAGTCAGTCAGTCAGTCAGAGAACTGTTTTATCTTTTACCATACAAATTTTGCTACCCCCTTTTTCCCTTCAGAATTGCATTTCCAAAAACGCTGAAATTTCATTGTGTCTAGAAGCAGATATACAAAGTTTCACGTAAATTTGACCGAATTTTTTTAATTTTTCATCCAAACTTTACCACCCCTTTTTGCCCCTTAAGGGTTGAATTTCGAAAAATCCCTTCTTAAATGGTGCCTACATAATAAAATCAACATGCCCTCAAAATTTCACGTTTCTACATATAGCGGTTTAGGCTGGGCGATGATGAGTCAGTCAGTCAGGACTTAGCTTTTTATATATATCTAAAAGATATATATGATGGTATTGTGCATCAATAGAAGTTATTACATGTATGGCAGCACCGTTATAAATGCATATAACGTTGCTGTTATACATGTCGATAACAGAGAACATTTTCAAGCACGACATCGCAAAAAATCGAGTCCTCGGTCCACGTAGATTTTCGACGAATTCTATTTTTATTCAGTTTCTCTTAAATTATCATCAGCAATTGGGGCCACTCACGACGATGTTTGATGCTTTCTTTCGTTTGCAATCCCGCATCGTTCTGCGTAGCTTGCGGCGAACGAGCCAACAACCGGATATCTCTACAAAAATACCGCAGTGCACGGAAACTCTTCGTTAACGGCACAATAATGTAACGCCTGATGATTTCTGGATTTTCCCAGTTTTTGGCTTTTTCGAGGAATCCTTTATTTCCATCAATATGTAACGATATTTAATGTTCCTCGCGAAAATTAATGTTCCGTTGGAATCCAGTTAAAAAAATTGTTGGAGACTCCTTAAATCCTACCACATCCCTATAAAGATTTGATAGGGACGCCGCACGTAGGGAGTCTACATTAGAATCCAAGTAGATTCCGCGCTATGTCCCAATTGGAGTTGTTGAAGAATGTTTTATTTGAAATGATCAACCGGAGTTTGTTGGATCTCCCAAAAAAATATCCTCTCGTGATCCCGTGCACGAATTTGTTGGGGAGTCCCAAGATGGACCTATATCTCTATAAGGGTTTGTTAGGGACACCGCACATATAGAGAGTCCTCATTGGGATCTAATTGGATTCTGCATTGTTCCCCAACGAACGCCACTGAGAATTCTTATCACGTGCGAATAGAAAAAAATGTAAAAAGTCACGAGAAAAAACTCACCATGTGGGAACATAATCTGCACACTTCGTGAGCATGATATTGTATCAAAGTGCAATCAAATAAATTAAAAACGATAATTAAAGTGGATGTTCAGTGATGTGATTCAAGTGAACCTTTAAAGTTGAGAAAATATACATGTTCAACGTTTGCGTTATAAAATCGGTTTCTTCTAAATATTTCGACAAAGTAAAGGATCCTAGATTTCTTATCTATGGATCAATATTCCTTTAGATGCGGAAGTGGTATTGATCCCACATGCAATATTATATCTAGAAATTCTCGCATTTCTTTTGGTGTAACATTAGTCCACTCATGCCACATGGACCGTTTTGACATATGTTTTTCCTTTATTTTATTATTCGCATACCGATAAGTCTTATCAACAAACTTCTTGATCAATTAATCGGTAAGGAATGATTTGGAATAGTCGATAGGTTCTGTATAATTTGGACTTATCTGTGAACCAAGGTTTCGGGATTCTGATGTAAATTGTATTTATTTTTGGAATTACTTCACCGCTCGAGATCTCTAATTTCCTTTTAAAACAAACGTAATACCGTTTAGTCTATTATACCCATGCGTATCTTATTGCTCGGAAAGATGGACGTACACGAGCCGCTTTATAATACGTGCCCGCTACTGTAAACAGACTTGGGCGGTTATTTGCCGACACTCGTCCCCAAAGGATTAAGATATACTTTTTAAAATGATTTATACTTTCTTAAGGTCTTAGGCTACTCTAGGATTTTCTAAAAATCGATTTTTTTTCTGTTAAAAATGTATCTTAATACCTATAGTATTCCAAAAGATTATGGATGTAAAAAATCTCTAAGTACTCGATTGTCGAATTCTAGCGCAACCCCTCTTGATTCATGTTGTGACTTTCTACTAATTTAAACGCGTTTATCTCAAACCTACATTTTTCAAGTCGGCCAGACTCATAACTCAAACAAATTTCAACGGATTCACTTGAAATTTTAACTGTATATTTAGAATTACATTTTCTGTGGAACTACGTAGGATTTTTTAAATTATATTGCATAATTCCTTTTTTATAAACAATTTTTCGACGATTTTCTCATGGCATTTTATACTCTTTGTTTTGGAAATGCGCCATTTTGACAAAAAACAATATATTAAAAAAAATCCTACGTACGTCTATAGCTATTCTTATATACAGGGTGTCCCAGGACGGAATGTCATCCCTGAAATGGGGGGCTGGGTGTGAAATTCTGAGTCGATTGTTATAAGCATGTATGGTTCCCAGATCAACGCCTGAATTATTATTAATTTTTAAAGACGGGCCAATCAGGCGCGCCCGATGAGCGGGCTTACGTCGGTGAGCGATACGCGCGTGTAGCGGTGCCTGGCGGAGCACCGCTCCGCCAGGCACGACTACACTCAGAGTTTCATCCCCAACCCCCCATTTCAGGGATGACATTCCGTCCTAGGACATCCTGTATAATCGAAAAAACTTTAGTGTCTCATCATAACTCAACAATTATAGGAGCTGTTAGTCCGGCCGTTGACCTTCCAGAAATAAAGGCGTCATCGGAAAAATGCTACACAGTCGGCATTTTGACATGTATCGCTGTGAAAAAATAATTTTGTATAGTCAATTACGTGTATAATAAAACCCCCATTTTGTAATTCCGACTTATTCTATGGTTTCGCTGAAAAAAAATCACAAAATATGCCCTTTTTTGGCCTCTAGCGTGGCCTACGGCCTTAAAATAAAATTTGGACTTTTTTAAGATTAACTCTTTTTGTATATCTATATATTTGATTTAGAAAATTCAATATACAGAATGCGACGGGAAACATCAAGTATCGTATCGAATTCTATTACATAACGTGGGAATCTTTTGGTATTCAAATTGGATTCGTACATTGGATTCCAATGGAAAATCCCGATTAGAATACAATGTACGAGCGTGGAGTTTTAGTATAGGGATCCAAAGCGATAACCCATTGGATCCCTTTCAGGAAATAGGGACAAGTGTGGGAATCCAATTGGATCCCTACGAAAATTTCTGCCAGGGATGTTTCAATATTTGACATTTCAATTGTATTTTACCGCAGTGAAGTAAACGCTTAAGAGTATGGGTCTCGGCAATGAGGCAGAGAAGCCGACGAGACTTTCGAGAGCCCGAAATATAAACATCGAGATTAGACGAGTGACGATGTTACGTCCCAGTCTCACTTTTTTTTCTCGTTCTTCTCAGAACGCCCAACCTATATGCGCACAAAACAGCATCTCCATTTATCGATCAACGAACTATAAATTATCAATCCTAAGCAAGCGTTATCCAACATTTTCAGACAACGAAACGCAAAGAGCGTCGCCATCGCCTCTCCCTCATAAATACAGTCGATGACAACTGCAATACACTCGCACCTTAAAAGAAAAGCCATACTCTCGCGACAGCCTAAACAAGAACCCAGAGATCAAGCTCCGCCACAATCCCTCTTTGTCCTACGACCTAAATCCACCCGACAAAGAAAACTCGTGCGAGTCAAATCACCTCATCCGCTCCTACAGAGAAACCTATACATCCCAAATCTATACGATAGAGACAGAACGACTGCACCAATTACAGCAGCGCTCTAATTAATAAATGAATAAAAATCTCTCTCCCACGTCATGCCAACCTATCACCGAAGTCGACCTAATTTCATATTACTCATTATCCAATCCCTAAGCTACGTACAAAAAAACTGTATTCCCCCAAAAGCTCCTTCCCCCAAAAATTAAACCTTCCTAATTTTTCCTTTCACGAAGGAGCAGACATTCTATTCTTGATCTCCGAATCGAATCGTCGACTTACAAAATTAAACCCTTTTGCTCTCCGTTTCCGTTGAACAATTATACGCGTATCCTTTTGTACCGAGTTATAAGTTTGTAAGAATAAGAAGTTAATAAACTTAATAATCTGAATTAAGGGGAGATATACACCTAGGAGCCGGAAAAAAGGTCATTTTTGTGAATTTTTTCAAGGAAATAATTTGAAATTTCGGATTGGGGTTTTAATTATCTAAAAGTATATACATTCAAAAATATGTTTAATTTTCTTTATTTAAAAATATCAAAAATATACAAGGATATTGTATGATCCTTGGAGCGTCGTAAAAAAATCTGCGTATACGGTACCCACTGGCGTTTCTTCAAAAATCATCTGAAAAAAAAAAACCAAAAAGATTATTAAATTAGATACTATAATCTAGTACTTGTCATAGCCGATTTTGAAAATATCGATTTATGACAAAATGGCGGAAGTTTGAACATAAATAGTGATTTGTGGGCCAAAAATTAGTTATTATTTTGCCTATAAAACAAAAACTAAGTAACGGAAAAAAATCATATGACAAGTACTAGATAATGGTATATAGAATAAACACAAAAAACCTCAAGGCAATCGGTTCATTGGTTTTCGAGAAATTTTGGGTACCGATTTGAAAAACGTGGTTTTGAGAAAAACGCGTTTGAAAATTTGGGAATGAATAAATCATGAAATTTATCAACTTACATGGAATCATCGATACCAGGCCCATAGTGTAGATCTTCTACGGTCGACGGAATGTTCATAGCTTCTAAATTTTGTTGTCGGCGCCGTATTCGACCTTCTGTCTGTTCTTCATCGAATCATCGAATCATCGATACCAGGCCCATAGTGTAGATCTTCTACGGTCGACGGAATGTTCATAGCTTCTAAATTTTGTTGTCGGCGCCGTATTCGACCTTCTGTCTGTTCTTGCGCTTGCAGCTCAGCTTTCGCTATGCGAGTTTCGTCTTCTTGCGCAGCGTACAAGTGCGCTCCTGATCCAACCGATATTCCTAACACGTCCATAACTTCCAATAATGAAGTGACACCATTGTTGAACGTGCATGTTGCAAGAAATACAGCAATGTTAACGATTTTGGCCCCGCTGTTCATCGTTTTTGGAGCTATCTTCCAAATAAGTTGGTTGAAGCTCTCATTGCAGTTTTGGGTATATCCGCCAATACAGCGTTCTAACAATTTGTCATTGCTGAGGTCTTCGTATATTGGATTGATGACATCTAACACCATTTTGGGCAATGCAGAATAATCGTGACGGAAATTTTTCAGTTCTTTTTTAGCTTTCGCTTGTTGCCACTTGCACCACGATTCGGGGCCTTCGGGACAGAAATGATGTTGAGGCTTGCTGTCTGTTGAGCCGTAATGGTAGAATGTTGCCCATATCGCTTTTTTCATGTCATCCTTGGAGTTACAGTTTCTGCGAATAGCTAAACTATAGTAAACGCTCAGTTTATCTATAAGCTTTGCCGTCAATTTGTTTTTGCCGCCGATTCCAGGATTGTTTTTCTTGCATCCGTGAAGACGGGCTCCCATTCGCTTTTGAAATAGGTCTGGACACGCTTTGTTCGAAGCGTGTCTAGACCTTCGGCGCCGCAAACACGTTTCACTTTCTCGGCTGTAACTGGCTTATTTATCGAAATATTAACTTGCTGTTTTCACCAGATATTCTGGAGACCTCAAACTTCAAGAAAATGCAAAAAAAATCGATTTTTTCGACCATCTAGGTGTATATCTCCCCTTAAGACCAAATCTACGTGTCTAAACCTTTTATTCAATCAACGATCAACCCTTCAGGCGAACCCATCTCTCAATCCAGAAACACGCATCTAAAAATCCTCTAAATCAAAATTGTTATTAAATTGTGTTCGGAACTCACGTGGAAGCCAATCAAAGACTCACTGCGCGAATCTTAATTCAAATTTCGCGCTCGGCAACTCTAACTTGGCAACTTCGCGAGTCGATTCTAAATCTCCCTCCAGGACGTAACAACGAATCGAATGCTGGAGCGCCCAAGGACCTAGCGTCAAAGGGCATTATGCAACGACGCTTTCGAGAGTTCACATCGGTCAATCTCGTGCACATCGATCGCTATTATATATCCAAGTTTTATATACTTATATTCATATTGTCGGAATGTTCCAAAAGAAGATGTGACTTCGCTACGACCTTGCATCGTAGCGAAGTTTATTATTGGTCATTATAAAATAATATATCCTACAGTGGGGTGAGAGAACCCAAAAAAAATCGAGAAAAAATATTGATGCACGCAAAGTTTATACTTTGGCTGTATGTAAAGTTATGAGAAGGAGAGAGTGTCGAGATGATGGACAAAATTGAAAGAAAGTGCGCCGGCGAAATGAAACAGCGAGGAAGAGAGAATAAGAAAATATGCAAGAGAGAGAGAGAGAAAGAGAAAGAGATGGGGGTCGGAGAAAATCTAAAAATAGAAGTCAATCTTCACCATCTTTTGAAAGATGCAAGATCAATTTTGACCAGTACGGCTACAATGACGCGAGTGATAAAAGAAGGAGGGAAAGAGGAGGTAAAAAAGCGCGGCAAAGAATTAAATTTCTCGGAAGAAATTCCTCTGAATCGTTCCCGGGTCATTGGTGATGGCGCATAAACGAGATATAAGAATGTAGAAAACGGTTCTACGATTTTCATTCGTCGTGCTTGAGCTTGCACAGGCTCGATGAATGAATCTCAATGGGGAGTAAAAGAAGAAAAGAAATACAAAAAAAAAGTCATCGTCACGCTTGCGTTTCGTTGAATTTCCTGTTCTCGTGTGGGTTTATGTGTCCCTTTCTCTCTCCCTCCCACGTGTCTCTCTTTCCACATCCACTTCTTTTTCTCGCCCTGGATTGCTGGACACTTTACATTCTTCTCTTTTTGATCCCCCGTGTAAGTTAACACTTGCTCGGGATTCAGGGATTCGTCCATTGTAACGTTCGCACATTGAAGAAGAAAAGAGGATGGGTAGGAGTAGGGGGAGAGCGAGGGAGAGACAGCAGTGCGGGAAAAGTGACGATGAGAGAGAGAGAGAGAGAGAGAGAGAGAGAGAGAGAGAGAGAGAGAGAGAGAGAGAGAGAGAGAGAGAGAGAGAGAGAGAACGAGAGAGAGAGAGAGAGACAGAGACAGAGACAGAGACAGAGACAGAGACAGAGACAGAGACAGAGACAGAGACAGAGACAGAGACAGAGACAGAGACAGAGACAGAGACAGAGACAGAGACAGAGACAGAGACAGAGACAGAGACAGAGACAGAGACAGAGACAGAGACAGAGACAGAGACAGAGACAGAGACAGAGACAGAGACAGAGACAGAGAGAGAGAGAGAGAGGAGAGAGAGAGAGAGAGAGAGAGAGAGAGAGAGGGAGAGGGAGGGGCGGGGAGGGGGTGGGAGAGGGAGAGAAGGAGAGAGGGGGAGAGAGAGAGAGAGAGAGAGAGAGAAGGCCACGAAGCTCTCGACTTCCGGTGGCTTTCGCACGCTCGCGGGGCGCGTGACCCCGACGTGGACGCCACAAATTCCAGGCGGGATCGAGAGGCCCCCTCTCTTTCTATATATATCCAGGATTGTGTGACTTTGTGTCCGCGAACTCCTGACACGCCAAGCAACCCCGCGTGGCCCACACACGAGATGGGAGCAACCGCCGGTGCATTGTTACTTCGTCCCTTAAAGGATGCGTTCATCGTTTACTATGTCAAACAAGTGTTTGAGGATGCGAGCACACCAGATCTGAATCGAAAAAATCGCCAAGAAACGACTATCGAGTTCACAGCGAATCAGCGTTTAGAACCAAAACGGTAAACATTTTCGGCGTGTCGAAGAACGAAGGGATGACAAGAAATTCGGGCAAAAAAATGACAAAACTTGAGTTTCAAACGTAATTTGCATTACAGCGACTGGTGGCAAAGAAAAAGCCACAACAGTTGCACCGTACCCTTATTCCGCGTTCTATTTTTTTTTTCAATATACTTTTTGTCGAAAAAACGAGGTGCTTCTTTTTTAGAATAAAAACTTTCTCTTTGATGAGAGACGAGGAAAAAAGTGAATTACGTGTGAAAATAGAATTATCGTCGCGCCATTGCTCGCCTTCCTATGCGTCTACGTTGGTGGTACATGCTGTTTAGGGTACTAGTACAATTCTTCATCGTTTCTTCGGTCGGATCTCGATCGCAAATGCTGAATAGCTATTCGTACACCTCACCGTATAATTCGATTAATTCGATAACGCGATGGCGTTTATCGGATAAGCTACTTTTTCCTTCGCCTCTGTCTCTACCCCCCCCCCCCCCCCCGCCCGTCAACCACTCCCGCTGTCTCTTTTCCCTCGTGTCTCTAATTCGTTAGAGGTTCGAACGAGCGGGCAACGATTTTAATTGATGCGATTACATCGCTCGGGCTTCCTTCGCTCATTCGTGTGATATGATTTTTGATAATCGATTTACCCCTCGTGTAGAAATGATAGGGCTAATTTACTTTTGAGACAAATCGTGTAAACTAGAAACTGCGATATGTTGTTGATATTTGAATTATATACGAAATGTGAACGCAAATATAGAATATGAGATATTGTCTTTTCGATTATGTTGAAGTTTTGCATCAATGGAATACAATGAAATTTCATTTTTTTTTTTAAACCATTAACATGCTATCATCCAATTTTTCACACTTAGGCTACGAGAATCACATAAACGTTTTTTAGGATATCATCTTAATTCTACAACCTAAATTAAAAAAAAAATCGTTGCGTTCCAACGATGCAAACTTCAAAACCATTATTTGCGTGACATATATCCAAGTACGTTCGTAACGCTATTGGATCTATCGATTTATCATATATATACCGGGTGAGGCAACAACTCGTAGCAGTAGAAATATTTTCTAACCTATCAGACTTAGGAGAAAACTTTTCCTACCAAAGTTGCATAGTTCGAAGGGGGTAATCGAGTGATGGCTACGAGATTCATTCTGGTGGAGGCGGCGCTTCGGAGATTTCAAGGTCACATTCATTTTTAAAAAATAGGACCACTATGTTTTTCAGAATTTTATGACGGAACTAAGAATAAGTTCACACACCAAATATCAAGATGATCGATCAAGGTTTAGTATAAAAAATCGACGAAAAAGAAATTTCAATATCTTTAGTCTAGAATCGATTAAAAAAACGGTGCAAACACTGACAGGAGTAAGTGTTTGCACCGTTGGTAATCACATAAGTAAGTGTTTGCATCGCTGGCCATCACACCGAGCACTTTTTATAGGATAAAAAATGCTCGTTACGATGGCCACGACTCTCAATGCACGCTTGCAATCTGATTTGCATTGATTGTATTTTTTTTTCATAGAGGACTTGGAAAGATATGGTGTACGAAGAAGTGTCGACAACTGCACGAGATATGCAAGGTAGAGTAATTAGAGCCTGTTCGTTAGTACTGACTGACTTGATTAATAAGACAATACAATGAATACGAATCAAATTGGAAGCGTGCATTGAAAGTGGTGGCCATCACTTCGAGGACCTTTTAAAGGAGTAATTGTTGACATCGTTCTTTTAATCGATTCTAGGCTAAGAACATTGAAATTTCTTTTTTATCGATTTATTATACTAAATCCTGATCGATCGTTGTGAAATTTGGTTATGAACTTATATTTAGTTCTAAAATTCTTAAAAAAAGTGGTCCCATTAAAAAAAAATGGTGGCCACCTTGAAATCTTCGAAGCGCCTCCACCTGGATGAACCTTCTAGCCACCAGTCGATAACCCCCTTCAAACTATGGGACTTTTATAGAAAAAGTTTTATCATGAGACTGATAGATTAGAAAATATTTCTACTGCTAATAGTTGTTGTCTCACCCGGTGTATCATTACGTATATATACAGGGTATCCCTCTTATCTCTGCCACCCGAAATAACTCGGTAATTATCGACGTCACAAAAAAAATTTCCAGACATAAGCTGTACGGTGTGAAGGGGGCCATCAAATGCGACCAATTTTCGACCACCTACAAAAGAATCTCGAAGTGATGACTTGTAAGCACTTGTTAATTCGCTGATGAAAAGACCATCTAACTTCAGCCAACATTTGTGGTGTAATTTCGGTGCATGCTCGGCGTATTCTTTCTTCGAGCATCTTCTGTAGGTAAACCCAAACCAAGGTTAGTGGATCCTTTGAAAGTAATTATTCCGATATTTTTCGATTTTTCGACTATTTTCATACTTTGCGTGACTAGAATGACCTTGTGTTGTAGGTCGCTGAATTCGTCTTAAAATCGGTAATAATGTCATTGAAAAAAAAAAACATGGTTCCATTTAAAAAAGTGGAGTTGACCTTGACGTAGCTTCAGCGCCTCGACCGATAAAAAAATAGGGTGGTCCAGTATGACGACCTTCTCGAATACTGAAACTTTTGTTTGAAACATTTTTGGATATGATCAATAGTTTGAGTACTATTGCTCTGTAACACTTTATGTGCCTCACCCTGTATATATATATATATATATATATATATATATACGTAATGATAAATTCTCAAGTGCAAGAGCGTGACAAAATTCTTCACACGTGCGTACCAATGAATGTTATAAAAAAACACTGCGTTAAATATATTATATATAATTACATATAAATATATATATCTGTGCGTGTGAATATATATAGGGGAGGGATATTTTAAACGCGTAATATATATATATATATTGCTAGCCAGAAGCACATCTAGAATCTTTGAGGCCGGTCCTCAAAATTGAATGTCTTCAAAATTATGTTTCCTCGTGTACATACAGTCACACACACATACGCATGCACACAGACATATACACGTGTGTATACATGCAAGCAGACATATGAACACGGGACTTTTGCGACATTTTCCCCGCGAGAACGCGAGCGACTCCGCACCCGGGCTCGTCAAGCTTTTTGGTTACGATGGAATTTTGGCATTTTGACAACCGTACCGAGGTGCTCCTCGTTGTTTTTAGCCGCTTCCAAACGGCATGGGAGGCACGTCGCCCGAAGAGACGAGGAACTTTCTCACGACGCATATGTCGCGCGACAATCTTTCTCTCTCTCTCTCTATCTCTCTTGCTCTCTCGCGTTTGCATAGCTTCGTCTGTATTTCTGATTCAGAGGGGGCCCGTGAATAGAACAAATCGTTGGAAAATACGCTCGTGATACGCCCCGTCTGTAAGTCTCGAGACTTTGAAGAGAACGTGGCACGTGGAGCGCGCACGTTCCGGAAATTACAGAGGGACAAAGCGAGTTTCACCTGGTACAGCGCCGCAAAACGAGATTGCTCTTTCAATCGCTTAAACGCAAATTTTTTACGCGTCTTATCGTCGTAGCCTTACTTTCCAGCAAATAAAAGAAAATCAGATTGTCCGGGATAATGGAATAAAAACGGTCGATTTTTCACTATGACCGGAAATAACTGTTGTTTGTTATTTTGTGTGTTGTGTTGAAGTTGCATTTTCTGAAAAAATAATGATAAGTTTGTCGGAACATCAAAGAGACGAATTATTGAGCAACTACCTTTTGGAACGAATTAGTACACGGTAATGAAAAATTGATCCACTCATATGGGCGATGGATCCGGGAAAGAAAAACGAACGAAGTTCAATGCAAACGGAAGTGACACGTTTTGGGATCTAGTCACGCGATAACTCCAAGGGGTCACTTTAACCTCGACAAACATAGAATGCATTTCCGACAAGTAGGAAGGCCCAAAAGTTGGTAGCACAATCGCAAGAAAGGATGATGACAGGAATATATATATATAAATATATCTACAGTACTGGACAAAAAAAAGTACGCACTAGTCGAAATTTCTTACCGCACTAAAATTTACATAGCGAACTCAAAAATAAAGGTAATTGAATTTCCCAGGAGGCGTTTTAAAGAGGACAAGTTTACCTTTATTTTGCTTTTTTATAAAATTCTCTACGATTTTTTTTCTCCTCGGTGCGCACTTTTGAACGTGGCCATTTTCCGGCTATTTTTTAGCCGTCGAAAATTAACTGCAAAGTTTGTGGACAATTTTTTCCTCGGTTTTTTCCATGGGAAACTTAAAAAGAATATCAAAACCGACATTTTTATTTTTTAGAAAGTCTCGTACGTTTTTTTTGCCCTAGTATTGCATTTTTAGCGAAAAAAAAGACATGTTTCCGAAAAAAAGGCATCATCGAAGAACTATAGGGTTTCAGGGAAAATATCAAGAGTGTAAAAAGTTACATAGATTCAAAGTGGAGTGGCTGGAATTTTTTCAGAATTTTTCTTGGGCTTTTTTTTACCATTTTTGGTTGGCACTTTAATGAGTGGAGAGGCTCCACTTGGGAATTATGGGGTCTAGGACAATTAAGAAAGCAAATTTGTTTACATTTTAATTTTTAATTAACTCCAATTTTTCTAGATGTTTTTGTTTTATTTTTGAAAATTAAAATAAAAAATGAAAAAAAAATTCTAAAAAAATTGTTGTTAATTAAAAATGAATACGTAAACAAATTTCCTTTTTCAATATATTGTCCTAGACCCCAAAATTCCCAAGTGGAGCCTCTCCACTCATCAAAGTTCCAACCAAAAATGGTAAAAAAAAAATATCTAAAAAAATTCTGAAAAAATTCTAGCCACTCCAGTGTGAACCCATGCAACTTTTTACCCTCTTGACATTTCTTCTGAAACCCTATAGTTCTTCGATGACGCCTTTCTTTCTGAATCATGTCTTTTTTAGCTAAAAATGCAATACTGCGGCGAAAAAAATTGTACGAGACTTTCTAAAAAAAAAATGTAGGTTTTGATATCCTTTTTAAGTTTACCATGGAAAAAACCGAGAAAAAAATTTTCCACAAACGTTGCAGTTAATTTTCGACGGCCAAAAAATAGCCGAAAAATGGCCCCGTTCAAATGTGCACACCGGGGCGAAAAAAAAATCGTAGAGAATTTTCTAAGAAGGCAAAATAAAGGTAAACTTATCCTCTTTAAAACGCCACTTGGGAAATTCGATTACCTTTATTTTTGAGTCCGCTATGTAAATTTTAGTGCGGTAAGAAATCTCGACTAGTGCGTACTTTTTTTCCGGTACAGTATATATGTAAATATGTATATATATATATATACATATTTATTTATTTATTTATTGAATTGCCATTTCGAACTCACCTCTCTGCGTGAGCTTTTTCGTATTAATGACCTTGGCCGCGAACTCGAGGCCCGTGCTCTTCTGGACACACCGACGCACAACCGAGAAGGCACCCCTGAAAAAAATAGAAAAGAAAGGTAACGATATAACGAATGTAAGGATCGTACATGAAAAGTACACTTGTACGGTTGTTCGGTATGATGACAAGTTGAAGATCCGTATCACCCAAGATTCGTGTGCGCGATTGCAAGTGATCTTGGAATTTCATCAAATACAATTATCACATGGCGAATATATTTCGACGAATGACAGAAAGGGTAACCGCTAGTCCAGAGGGGGAAAAACAATTTTTCAGCTCCAAATCACAGCTTTAAATCACACTGTTATTTCTCAGAAGAAAAAATAATCACCGCGAGTTGTATTCAAATGTTCGCGCGTGTCTTCTGCACGTGCCCGTGTTGCCTGGCGCCAGTGTCCCAGTCTACCTAATCCTTTTTACTCTTCCGACTGAAGCTTCCTACTTTCCGCTCTTACAAGACTGCACGTTGTATTTAAAAAACATAATTTCAATTATAAGATATCATTATATTGATTGAAGAACGCATTCCCGTCATTTTCACTGTCAAACTTGACACAATGTGACACGACATTTCGAGGCGCTTGTTCCGTAACAACTTCCTTCAAATTCGCTTGGAGCGCAACTTGTACTAATCTTATCCTCTTCACGTGAAATTCTTACAGTGTCCTCTTAAGGAGTTGGACTTAAGGAGTATGAAAGTATGTCATTTAATCCTTCAAATGACATACTTTCATAGCCTATGTTCTTTATTTTTATTTGCAACAAAGAGTTTGTAAAAATTCGAAAAATTGACCGAGTTGTGACGATTCGAAATCACTCCGGTGCAATTAATCCTTTTTATTCTTTAGCTTTTTTCTCAAAACTAAGTTTTATTAAACGGTGTAGGTTGTATCTAAAAAACTATTCTTCCGATTCACTTTAAATTTGGATAAATCGTAGTTTATAACATTATCTATCGTATGGCCGGATGCGTTCTTAAGGCCTTATACACGCGATTCCGCTGATTTTCAAAGGTACTTTTCTAGACGCGGTTAAAAAAAAGTGACGCATATATTTTTTTTACAGATCATTTATGCACATGGTTAAGTATATGTAAAAAAAAATCAGAAATATTAACAAATAGCAGAGATATAACATAATAAAGCAATGGAATTTTTTCCGCGCGCGTTGATGGTGAAAGTTCTCGGCATCGATGTGGGTGTCTGAAAAAAAAATGAACATATTTATAATTGCATAATGAATGTATCTTCAGTGTGAACCAACAATATTATTTTTTTAAATTATTATAATAAAAATTCGAAACTCAAAATTTGTTTACTTAATTTTCTGTCGGTATTTTATTTTTTATATTTTTTTTTGTCATTGAAATTTTTGTTTCTGTGGTTTACACGATAGGTGATGATACTAAGAATATGTTGTAAAAATTTCAAAGCGATCTGAACCTTCGTTCAAGAGTTAGAACTTTTACAAGGTTCAAAAAAGTGAATCGTGGAACAACGGCTTTGAAGTTACCGGTCGGTCGCGCCGCGCGGTATCTATTATAAATGCAATCTTACCTTATTTAATAGCATCCTGCGCTATATGTGGGGCCTTCCTCGGCATCTAAAACGTCTCCAGCATGTTTTTTGTCTATTCTGGCGGCAATCCTTGTTTCCTTTGTTGCCTTTTCAGATTGAATTCCAGTGGCAGTAAAGCGTAATTCGTCCAGATGTTCGCAAGTCTCCATCGCGTTCGGCCCAATCGTAATACCAAGGTTTTTCATAATTCGGAGCAAGGCGACTGTTCCGTCGTTAAAAGTGCTAGCCGAAATATATGCGGCGATATCAACAATCGTTAAACCACTCCATGAATTTTTCGGAGCAATTTTCCAAATCTTAAAATTCAAAACTCGTTATTATTTTGTGTGAAGCCTCCTAAACATCTCTCCAGTAACTCGTCGTTACTAAGTGCTGCATACACTGGTTTGATCACTTCTGCCACAGTTTTATCGAGTGCAGGCTTATGGGTATATGAGTCGAGCGTGTTTGCGGCTTCGGCTTGTCGCCACGTGCACCAACTTTCTTTGCCAGAAGGACAGTTGTCATGCTGAGGATTTTCATCGGTTGAGCACTTGTGATAATATGTTGACCAGATTCCTTTCTTCACGTCATCGATAGACGTGCAATTATTTCACACAGCCAATCCATAAAACACTGTCAATTCGTCAATCAATTTTGCAGTCAATTTGCCTCTTCCTCCGAGACCTTTTGTTTGTTTCTTGACGTTGCGGAGTCTGCTGCCCATTCGTTTTTGAACATGACCAATGCATTCTTGTTTACGTATCATAATGTTCTCTACATACGGATGGGCTTCTGTTATGCTTTTGAATGTTTTTGCATCGCCATCTCCAACATAATACAAATATTTTGTATCGTGTAAATCTTCAGATCTGCTGAACATTTCAACCATTCCATCTACCTCCATCTTTCCAGAACTTCCTTCGTGGTTACGTGCATTTATCTTCATGTTCTGCGTACCATTCTTCATATTCTTCTGTTCCCTTTTTTTCACTCCACGATTGGCAGGCCTTACAAAATGACGACTTGACGATAATGTCGACAACTTTCCCAGACAAAATTCCGATAAGTGTCGCAACACCCTGCAGCGAAAAAAAACCTCTTTTTCTCCAAGAACCATCCCCGTAGACGGCGATTCCATTAGCGTCTTTGGTGTTCTCGTTTTCTGCCGTTATGTTTTTTTCTTCGTCAGCTGCCATTCGCATAGACGAATCTGCAACTTCTTTGGCTGCATCTCGTATTTGTTTGGTAATTTTGTCGTAGAGCGTTTAACTGAAGCATTTTGGGAGATTCATTATACCACAGAAAATGTTCATTCCCGTCAATCCAGCACCTAATATTCGCATAGCCAACGTGAAGCTGCGGTTGATTTCGTAACAATAACTTTTAGGCGAAGGACTCGAACTTATCTCCTTTTGCTCGCACTTGATAACTAAGGTAAATCCCAATCCTCTAACTCGTGTTTCAGAGAACTTGATGTCACTGTCACAAGTTTTGCACTTTACGAGAGAAGCAATTGCAGTGAACACGGATAGAAAATTTACGATTACGTAGCCATGTGCGCGGTCAATATCTACATCCAGTGCCGTCGACACTTTTAATTTTTTTACAGACGCACTTGTGTTTAGTTCGGCTTCCAATTTTTTCGTATACTGATTGCCGTGAAAAAGACGTTTTTTACGAATGCCTGGGCGTCCTCCCATGAATCGTGAACCCTTCCTATCTAAACTAGTATGGGTTTCTTCACAATCACTCATGTTAAAATATAACTGTCTCAGGTCACAATTTTGTCTTGCCTCTACAATGTCTCAATTCGGACTAAATAATTTTACTTCCTCCTCCTGGTTTTATGCTTTTGCCGAACCGAAAAAAACCGTTACTTTTATCGTAGACCAAACCGACAAAATCCGTTACCTTTACCGTTACACGATTCTATGTAGGGATAATAAGTGAACAATAGAAAAGGGTAGATGCCGATCTAGCGCACCTGTCTCCGTATAGCGCGGCCGGTTACCGCCGCTACCTGCCTGCTTCCAAGAAAATAAAAGTTTTTACGCTCTAAATGCTGTAACTTTAACAATTTTTGGAATTTTTCAATTCTGTAAAGCTTAAAATATTCCTAACCGTTCTGGCTAATGGAATCAAAAATGAAAAAAATGAAAAATTTTGAAATTTTTCCCGTATATAAGGCCTTAAAAGGTTTGTCCATTTGTTCATAACAAATTATTAGTGGTTTTAGTGGGCAAACATCGATTTTTTTCGCCAGCTTGCCATTTACGCAATTTCTTAAATTTCTAAAAAGCATCCGGTCATACTTTATTTTTATCCTCTGATTACCCAAGTTGCCAGAACAACCTACACCCATTGGCAATGCAGCAACGGCGGCACTTTGTTTAAATCATAATAACTACATTGTTTATCGATATTTTTTAATTAAAAAAGAAACTCAAATTTGGTAAGACTATGTATTGATTGCGCGTAAAATCCCGATATTTTCATCCCAATACACTCGCCAAAAGAATATTGACAATCGAGCTGTTTTCTGCGCCCCAAACTTACTCAGATCCGTCAACTGAATTCTCTACAGAAATACACAGACATTTTTTTAATTCGTTGAAAACGCGTTCAATTATAAACATTTTGTTACAATTTTCCTCTTCCGAAAATAGGACTTTTTTTCTTGAATCCCTGTCATTTCCTATCATCTGTTTTTCCCACGCATTTTTTTTTAGCTATTATCGTATAAGTTATACATTTTTTCAATTTTCGTTCGAGGTCAAAACTTGCAGTGTTCGTTCCAATGATTGCATATCCTTTATCGTACGTGTCAAGACATATACTTTATAGTTCATGTCTTGACATGTACCATAAGATTTTTTAAGTCGATTATCTATTCACTCTTTTTTAAAGATAAAAAAACTTCGCGGTTATACGGATTTTTGAGATTCTTGGAGTGGTCTTACCCCCTTCTTTCATGATGTTCAAGTTTGCATCGTTGGAATGCAACGAATTTTTGTTTTTTCTGCGGTTCTTAAATTTTCTTTGCCAGATTTAAGCTATAGAAACCATGCGATCATTGTTTAGGCTCCTTATTTAGCGACCTATAACCCAAATCTACCAAATATGATTTTTGATAGTAATGAAAATAAAGAATTTAAAATAAATCGTTGATTCCAACGATAAAAAACTTCGAGCTCATCTTCTTGGAGTAGCCTAACCCAAACAAACCTAAACGATCGTACTTACAACCAGTAAATCCGAGTCGAACGATTTTCAAAAGTCGAGTTGGTGGTGAACTTATCGGTTCAGGCGACAAGATCATATACTCTTATATACGAGAAAGCCAACAGGAGAGAGATTTTCTATTCACTCTTTGTCAAAGACAAAAAGTGTTCAAAGTTCCACGGATTTTTGAGCTTTTTGAAGTGGTCTAACCCCCTTCTTGGAATGGTTTACCCCAATTAAACCTAAACGATCGCACTTATAGCAACAATCAATAAATCCGCGTCGAACGATTTTCAAAAGCCAAGTTGATGATGAACCTATCGGTTCAGGCGACAAGATCATAGACCTTTATATATGAGAGAGCTACCATATCTTTAGCCATCTCTTTCCTACAGACGTGTCTGGATCTACAGAGACATGCGGAAGCGTCCAGTACAATGGTTTGCCGACTCTCGTGATGGCTCAGTATAGTAACTCGTTATAGTATAGGACGCCGGTGGCACGTCTACGCTGTACTATATACAGCTATAGTAAAAGCTGCCGACTCCAAAGTGCATTGCTTCCAGCGAAACGAAAACTAAACTTTCCCGATTATCCGGCACAACCAGCCGAGCCTGGGTATACACACGCGCAGACACGTGAAAGCTCGCAAATTCAGATGTATGCATCGACAGTTGGCAAACAAAGGGGCTCAACCCACTACTCTTGACGCGTTGAATCGTGTGGGTCGAACGCCATTTGTTAGCTAGTAGCCAATTAAGATATACATGTATATATGTACAGGCACATACACACATCCATATACATGTATATGGCAGGATTTAGTGCATGAAGCCCAAACTAAGATGCAAACGATGACGAATAGTTTCAGTGAATCGCAAGCATCGAACTCTCAGACACGCACACACACACACAGACACTGACAAATGTGCAAAATCCCGTCACAAGACCTTGATCATCCGACAAACGTCCCAACAAGAGATTGCAAAATCAAGAGACGAGAGTCTCTCGACCGCCTTGATTGGACAGCTTGTTCATGAATTATGCGATTAATTGCGGTTCAATTGTATATAGTACTGAGTATCGGATAATTAAATTCTCCCCTATCGAATTCTATACCTTTTGTGCGTGTATGTAGGTTTGGATTATTTAACAACTAATATCTTATCTAAGTTGGGGTTGCGGTGTGAAGTTATTCGTCGTCAGAGTTACGTATTCGCTTGTAGCTTGATATACAGTCAACTTGCTTTTGGCCTAGCTTGCGTGTATGTTGGAAATTCGGGTCATGTTCGTGTCGTCCCTTCGAAAGGAGTTTAACGAAAAGCGTTTCGTATATGATGACATTTTAGGTGAATTAAGTACAGGTGGGTCAAATCTGAATAAGCGGATGTACTGCATTTCTAAAAACTTCGGAAATCAGTGCTTAAACGAAACTGTGCATATGGAGAGAGAAATATGCATTTACTGTTTCAATAATCCGCATAACAGTTCGAAAGACGTTTGGTCTTTTACTTATGTTTCTATTCCGACTTCCTTACGATGAAAAGAAGAGTTTTCGACTCGGACGAATTCTAAATAAAATATTCACTTTTTCACAATTAAGAATTTTCCATAATTGTGTGCAACAATTTAATTTTGTATTTTTCGAATTTAAATCATGCAGATATGTTAATAAATTTTAAAAGTATATTCCTGGTTGTAAAAAAACCGACCGAAGGGTTGTTAAAGCCAGGTGGATGAAGTACCTCAGGGTTAAATTGAGCATGTGTGTCGAAGTCTTAGCCAGACATAAGTGTGCCAACGGAATGTTAAACTTAATGGAACAATTTTACATTGAGCATTAAGGGGTCTGTATAAGCTTGAAATTAAAAAATAATACGAAGGTCATTTGAAAAATGTCCGGCTTTGTCATCAAAAAGTGATAGTAGAACGAAATTTCTTTCGCCGCCCGATAGATGGCCTTGATATATGCAAACCGTAAAAAATTCCAGTCTCTCTGATCATTACTTTGTCCATGGTACTTTTCCAAAGTTGCCGGGTGACATTGTTTGTCAACAATAGAGAAGACCGAGTATCGTACAGTGATAACATTTCTTCATTTGAAAGGTAACAAGACTCAGTAAATAAGAGATGAGTTGGACTCTGTATACGCTGAAGCCTCCTTTTCATTTACAGCGGTCAAATATTGGTTGACTGACAATGAGTACAAACGTGGTCGTATGAGTATTTTAGGCGAGGAACTTTCCGAGCGCCCGAAAACCGCTACAACTGACCAAATAGTCGATTTAGTGCATGGGACTGTGATGGAAGATCGCCGATTGACTGTTAAGGATATTGCTGAGGCTTGTGGGATATGATCTGAACGGATCCTCCAGATTTGAATATGGTTAAATTTACCGCGCGCTGGGTGCCGCGCTTGTTAACGATCGACCAGTGTTGGGCAAAATTTAATTGCTAGGGTAACTAAAGATTAACAATTAATTGTAATTGTGGAAATGTACGATTAACAATTAATTCATTGTTAATTGCTGTAGTCGCAATTAACAATTGATCAATTGTTAATCGTGACTTTCCACAATTAGAAACTAATCAATTTTCAAACTTTTTGGTGTATTTAATTTAAAACTAACAATTAAAACTGATTATTGTATAGGGCGCTGCGTGAACCTACAAAACCCAAACAAACACGTCGTATCCGATATCTGTAAAGTTAAATATGTTAATTGTTAGTTTTAATTGTTTCTTAAAACAATTAAAAAAGTTAATTGCAATTATTTTAATTGCGCGTTGCAATTAACATAGATTAATTCAAATAAATTAATTGCAGCATGCAATTAATAGTTAATTGCATTTAATTTTTAGTCATTTAACGAACTGATTGAAAATTGAATTGATTAACGCCCGACACTGCGATCGACCAAAAGCGCGTACGGGCGGACATATCGCGCGAGTGTCTTAGCCTGTATAAAAAAAAAATCCGGCGGAATTTTTGCGGCGAACGATAAGCGTCGATAAAACCTGGCTACACCACCATCCGGCTGAGACCAAATAACAGTCAATGCAGTGAATTGCGGTGGGGAAACCAGCTCCGAAGAAGGCAAAGATCATTCTTTCTGCAGGAAAAGTGATGGCGACAGTTTTTTGGGATAGCCATGGAATAATTCCTATCGATTACCTTGCAAAGGGTAAAACAATTAACGGACAGTACTACGCTGCATTGGTGGATGAATAGAAATCCACGATTAGGAAAAAAAAGTCTACATTGGCCAAGAAAAAAGTCCTGTTTTACCAGGATAACGCTCGGGTTCACACATGAATGGTCGCGATGTTAAAATTGAACGAATTGAAGTTTGAATTGCTTCAGCACCTACTTTATCCACCACATCTAGCTCCCAGCGACTTTTTTCTGTTTCCCAATTCGAAAAAACATCTCGGGGGACATGAATATCGGTGAAATGCCAAGGTGGACGGAGCTGTGAACCAGTATTTTTCGGATTTAGACAATAATTTTTTTTTCCGCCGTTTTGAAAGGTTGGGCGAAGCGTTGGACCAAATTTACCGAGTTGGAGGGAGACTACGTCAGCAAATAAATGTTGTTTCGCTTCGAAATATGTATTTTTTCTCAAAAAGACCGGAAACTTTTCAAATGACCCTCGTACAATCTTCTTATTGCCTAGTTTTATAGCCTAAGGTCTTAATTTTAATTTGCAATAGAAATTTTGTAAAAAATTCCAAAACTCGACCGAGTTATAACGATTTTGTAAAGAGATCAGATCACCCTCTGCGATTTATTCATTTTCCTTGTGTGTTTCTTTTTTCAGGAATATGTTTTATAAAACGGCGTAAATGTACCTCAAAATTTATTCGTCTGATTCGCTGTAAATTCAGACAGAGCATAGTGTATAACATTTCCTATCGGATGACCGGATGATTTCTTGATATGTTTATCCATTTGTTAATAACAAACGATTAAAGTTGTTTTTTTTTGTCAAAAATCGATCTTATTTTTCTACAGCTTACCATTTTCGTGATTTTCAAAATTTCATAAAAAGTATGCAGTTATACGAAAATATTATTATACCAAAAGTACGTTACTTTTCATTCCTGATTACCGTAGTTGCCAGTGCCAACTACACCGATTGGCGATACAGCAACGGCAGCACATTGTTAAAATACTTACTTCATTGTTCATCAATATTTTGAAATAAAAAAACTCAAACCTCCCACTGGGGAAGTTTGAGTTTTGTTCTATCGAGAGATTGTGCTAGCCTGTTTGAGTTACGTGCTGGTAACTAATTCGCCCAATTAAGCTCATACGAAACGACTAATGGCTGCCTCGCTATGAGATAGTAATATTCTGAATTTTTTCTTATCCAACCCTTGTTAATTCACTACCCAATCGATTTTCACTATAGTTACAATAAAAATGCCACCTAGTAACTGGGCCGTACTGGACTAACCAACCATGGTTACGAATAACAAAGTGAGGTTACGTGACTACACGTACGTATCATCTAGCGAATGTTTCAGATGGCGTGGCGAATGAACGAAATTCTCAATTGGGTATTTCACCATGACCTAGCCAACACTAGCTAACTGTGGCTATGCACCCCTTGGCTAGTCACGGCCCAGCCGATCTTGATTACAGATGTCGCTGTCTTACGATAAAAAAACCAGCTAACGACTGAGTCGTAGCTAGCTAGCCAATGATCGTCACAAATAACAATGTGCGGTTATGTGACTACACGTAGTTCCATCGAGCGATTGGCTCATGGCTGACTAAGCAAATTGAATTATAGATGGCACTGCGAATCGAAAAAAAATCTTCAAGTGGATATCTTGCGATGATCTAGCCAATAACCCGACTAGAAATTTTGCTACGGGACTGACTAGGGCCGGATCGGGCATCCGTATCCCGTACTACGGCACTGAACAGGCGGCCGCATCAGGGCTTTATCGGGCGTGTAACGCTTTTTGGCATCCGACCCGGATCCGGCTGCCGTTTACGGCCCTGATCCGGCTGCCGATTACGGCCCTGATTCGGCCCTGATCCGGCTGCCGTGCCTGAAATGAAAAATAAAAAAGGCAACAAATGATGGATAAAAATATTCTGGTAGTATTTTTCGTTTCCATATGCTTTACTTATATTGCTGCATATATGATAATTGGATTAAAACGTGTTCTGCCTCATTAAAGTTTTTGTCTAGCCTCGGTTTCGAACCTACGTCTTCTAATTCTAGAGCTGAACGCGCTACCTACTTAGCCATCCTAACACTTGTAGGAATTCTCTTTTTTTCGTTGCTTATATTATCATCATTTTTAAAAATGTCAATATTTTTTTATGTCGTTGAAGTTAGCAATGCAACAAAAATTAATACTTTTTGACCGCTGAATTTCTTTTTGCCTGATTAGGCACTAAAAATAATCCACACGTTTTTACGTATTCTTATTAGAGTTTTACGACTTCAATTTACAAAAAAAAAAGACTTTTGATCATGATCAAAATAAACGAATGAAAAATGAAAAAAAAAATCGTTGCATTCCACCGATGCAAAAAAGGGGAATTTGGTATTTATGAATGTATAATAATTTCGTTAACAATAATAAACTCACGTATATTTTTATTTTTATCTATCTCAATTCTCTAAATTTGATCGAGATTGCCAATTGCCAATATAAGCAATCTCAATTCTCAAGATTTGTAGGCAATTCTCCGCTTGGCTCTAAAAATACCATTACAAAAATAATAGATATTATGCATGTTAATAAATAATAATAGATATTGTTAATTTTGAAAGTAAAGAATATATAAATGAAAATGTATATGTATATATATATACACACCTAGTACGAGTGAAAGTTTACTTCTGTTAGCCGTTGTTTTTTTCTTTCTGCGTGTACAGCACGCCACTTTCGCACCCGTAAGTGTCCCAATAATTTTTTTCGGGACTCTTTTTCATCCATTTTGCACTATTATTTCAGCCAGGAAATTGGAAAAACGCATATATTCGTGTGCATACACCGCCAAGACTCTCAAATATGGCAGCTTCAACACGGGGCAGATCAAGCTGCAGTCCGGAATGCCGTAGTACGGCACGCCTGATCAGGGCCGGATGCCCACCGGATCAGTGGAACCGTAGTACGGCCGTAAAAAGGCACGCTGATCAGGCCGTAGTAAG
The DNA here is from genome assembly GCA_963932345.1 of Ophion ventricosus. Lineage (NCBI taxonomy): Eukaryota > Metazoa > Arthropoda > Insecta > Hymenoptera > Ichneumonidae > Ophion > Ophion ventricosus. The sequence continues at coordinate 11,009,386 of OZ010715.1, read as the reverse complement.
GTAGCCTGTGCGGCGCCGTATCAAGGCGTCCATGGACATCCGCTCTGATCAGGCGTGCCGTACTACGGCATTCCGGACTGCAGCCTGATCGGGGCCTGATCAGTCTTCAAGCTGCCGGATCACAATTTCTAGTCGGGAACTTATTAGCTAACTGCGGCTAGGTTCTTTTCGACTAGTCACTACCCAGTCGATCTTGATTAGTTTATATAATGTTTATATCGTTATTCGTAGTTTATATGATGGATAGCATTCGTTGCAGTAACATCGTGCTCATTAATTCGTCACTAGCCAGAATAAATGTTTGGAGAAAATACAATTTCAGGTTATGAAATTCTATGCCAATATAGCTCTCAATGAAAAAAAAGTAATCAATCCGATAGGGATATTTAAATTTCTTAATCCATCCATTTCTTAATAAAGCAACTTTTTGCGTTTGTAGGCGATGCGGAATCAATAAATTAACTAAGTAGAACTGGCTCAGTAGACAGCGTCATGCATTTATCACCCAGAGGTACCGGAATATAAACCACCTCACACGTAAGAGTTTTTCTGATAAAATTTCAAATGGATGAATCAATATATTTGCAGCGCAAATATCATAAACAAAATTGGCAGATAAGGAAGAAATTCGTAAAATTGCGCAGTGATATAAATAATGTGCAAACAAATTTTTGCACATTATGTAGAGAATAAACATTATACAGCTGCGAGCTTTTTTTTAAATCTAGTCACCACCGAATTTTCAGTACTCATTCACACTGAGAGAAGAATATATTTCTATGTACCAGGATTTGTTAACTATTAACAAATGGTAAAGTTGGATATGGCGAAATAAATACCTTCTTACAGTTAATGAATCATTCATTTGAGCCTCTGAATTGCCCCGAATAAATATTTGGTAATAGTTAATGAATGGGTACCTCAATGGAACATACCCTTTCTTAACAGCCAATAGATATACAGTTAGTTTAACCCAATGCTTAGTATTAATATACTATAAATACTTGTTTCCAATAACTTGGACCTTTATTTAATGCGATCAGGAGAAAAAAGTTGTCCTAGATGTAAAGGATAGTTGAGTGATCGATACTTTATATTCGCACAAATCAAGATTCATGTATAGTTACCAAATGACCATTTGGACAAAGAATTCATTGATTGTCGGCGGATAAATGTGCAGTTAAATCAATGTAGCACTATAGTAACAATGACGAAGGGTGCATCAACAGTTACTTGTGTAGAGATTTGAATGTAATAATTAAAAGATTTGAGGGATATTTATATATAGCTCTATATACGGTTGTATTTAATTTGTTGAACGAAAGAAAAAAATAACATGAAATAAACGTATTTGTAGTTAAAAGGATTATTCTATTAAATGTTCTATATACATAGAATTTTTTATCCAATTATACACTTATTCTAAATCTCTCCTAGCAATAACATTACGACCGTCTGCAGTTACATGGAACTTGATCGGTCTTAAATATTCGTTCAAATCGAAGCGCAGCAATTTGTACGGAACTTGTCGCTGTGGCATTGCGACTTCGTATGCTTTTATATGATCATTGAAACCTATCATTTGGCAGGCCACACAAAACAAGCAAGTCGTTAATTTCGGCCATCGGCGCAGAGAATAAATTCACGTTTTCACGATCACAAACTGATATTCTCTAGGTAAGTAGACACGCGGTCACGCACAGGCCCCAGTGTACCTCGATCGTATCTACGTCGCGTCTGTGCACGAACGAGCTTACGTGACAAAGGGCCATGGTAGTGTTCAAAGTAAGCGGCTACGCCAAATGTACGATACTCATCGTATTTGAGACGAGTCGTCGATTTTTTAACAGTAAATTGTTAACTATTAACGGGCCTATATTTGATGCAACTGGAGATTATTTAATTATTACTAAATATTCGTTTTGTAATAAGTGTACAATTGTTATCTCTAAGAACTACTGGGCTAACATCTTAAATACAGATCCATTAATAGTTAATAAATTCGTATTTGTGTTAAATAGAGAAGTTGTAAACAGAGTAATAGTCATTTTTAATGAAGATCAGTTAATTGTTGTGACATGTTCATTTGCATTGAACACAGGATAGTGGCGACAACTACACGTTAACGACCCCAAATCTAAATATATTAATTGTGAACAAATCTCTACTCCTCTAAACTGTATTATCGTATCACAATTCGAACTCGTTATTTGGTGACTATAAACATCTACTGAGTTAAGATAAATAAAAGTGATCAAATGCATCATCCTTTTCAAAGAAGTACTATGGCTTTAAAATTCTGTCATAAGAACACGAATATTCCTCAATAACTAACAAATTTTGTAACAGTTAATGAATATTTCAGTAAAAGTGCCAACTAAATATATTTCTTAACTATAAATAATCTTTTTTCTCAGTGCACTAAACGACAAAAGCGTTACAATGACTAGCTTGTGGTGATTTGAAATATAATTTCAAGAGCTCAGGGCTAGGCGGTGATGAGTTGTATTTTCCATTCGGGTTAGCAAGACTGTTGAAAATATTAATAATCGACCTGTTTTCGGCTCCAAGCTTATGTAGACCCATTAACTAAATAGTTTCTTCATAAATGCTGAAGGGTATGGTATGCGACTGTCCTTTCCAAAGGAACTTCGCATTCTTTTAGGTTCCACTTGACGGATCCAAATGCAATAAAATGCAGGGAAATTCTGAAAGTTGCAATTATAACACACAGAAGCTTCAAGAAAAGAGTTTTATCCATTTTTCCCATACAACTCCGTTCAAACGGACGAACAGACAAAATCTTATAAATTTGTGCGTGAACATGACTCATGACAAATGATTGTCAGTAAACTGGTGAATCTGGGAATGGTTTTTAATGTTTTTTTTTCTTTCCCTTCCGATATAAATTTAAACCGATTGCGAAACACGTCGTCTACTCCAGCGTGCACGTCCTTGGATCGTCTCTCCGCGAATGGCCACGAAGGTAACTCGGCCAATCAAGCATAACATCATTATACTTTTTATACACTTACATGTGTATACGTCGAGTGTATGCACGTACGAAGAAATGATAAGTGGACTATGGAGTTTATCACGCGGGTGATAAAAATAGTGGACCTTTAACGAAGCGGCAATAATTCAATGTTTTTTATGCCAAGCCCCAGCCTCCCTCGTGGACAATATTGGAAAGAGAGAGACAAAAAATACACAAGCTAGGGTTGAAAAGTAAACCCCTGGCACAATACGTCTCTCTCTCTCTCTCCCTCTCTCTCTCCCTCTCTCTCTCTCTCTCTCTCTCTCTCTCTCTCTCTCTCTCTCGCTCGCTCTCTCTTTATCCCCGAGCTGTGAAACAAGGTCATGGCGCAGCTAATAGGATTTTATCATAGTCACTTTCGTATCGATAAATTGACGCGGAAATTCACTACTAAATTACCAATCACGGTGGATTCAACGATCGTACAAACAATAGGAGGAATAATTCGTGAATTATTGGTTCTGTATACTCTGCAATTTCGGAATACCCAACGATATCCCACGGCTACATTATGCATAAATTTTTGTTTTCCAGATATCGGCGAAGAAGAATAGAATTTTTCGTGAAGAGACAAACGATGGAAACAATAACTGGCAACAAAGGACGATAATTTTCCATCGAAATTACTACGAAATTTTGTTGAAAAAAATAAAGAGGCGTTTAATTCTAAGAAGCTCATTGATTAAAGGTCGATCATACTAAATTGTATTTAATTGCGCAAAGAAGGTAAAAAAGAACAATGTCAGGTTCAAAATAAGTTTTAATGATTCTCTAGGAGAGCAAAGTTTCAGAGCGCTCTCAACTAGAATTGTTCATTGAGTTTTTATACGCTCTCTCTCTCTCTCTCTCTCTCTCTCTGTCTCTCTCACACTCTCTTTTTACACCTTGCAGAAACTTCAACAAGTATCTGTAAGAAAGGTAGAGGAAATGAAAAAAGAAAAAGTCTCTAATGAGGCAAACATCCCTCTCGTAATTTCTTAGTGGTCCAGTGACGTCAGCGCAACCATTCTCGCGCAATCCTCAAGCCCTTGCGGTCCGTCCGTAACTCACTTTTCTCTCATGTTTCCTTTCTACTTCTACCTTGCAACCGTGGGGGTTCGCGGATGTATACGGATTTATTTCCATTTTGACTTCTCGACGGAAAGAAAGAAAGAGAGAAAGAGAGAGAGAGAGAGAGAGAGAGAGAGAGAGAGAGAGAGAGAGAGAGATTCTCGGTACTTGGTGAAAAGGTAACTTTCAAGCCAGAACTTTATCTCGCTCCGCGAGAATGAACAATGACTCCCGCCATTTTCCTTTTCCCAGCTTATTTCCTGCCTTGCTTTTTCGTTGTCGGCCAAAGGAGAGAGCAGGATGAACACTGCGAGAGCGATAAAGTAATAGGACGAGAAGAATGAAGAACAACGGTCTCAGATAATTGAAAAAAAAAGGCTCAAAGCAGAGGTCGTGTCAAGAAAAAACCATGAGGACGATTCCTTGACGGGAGAATACGTGGACGAGCCAAATTTCAGAAGGTGAAACAAGTAGTAAAGTAGTCAAAAAGAGTACGAGAGAACCGCACCTCTCGCATACCATTATTGACTTGCACTCTCTCATATAATAAGTATTAAAAAAAAAACCCGGTCTTCGTGCCTGGGAAAAGGGATTTATATTTCCGTAGATAAAGAGCCAGTGACCTTTATCATGGGAAACTTTCTATTTGTTCGGGTGCTCTGTCTCCCTCTCTCACCCCACGTCTTCTCTTTCCCTGCTCTCTGATCACGAAAATATAACAGGGAGACGAAGAAAAATAGAGGGGCTGGAAAAGAAGCGGGGAAAAACAGGACGCAGGTCTATGAGAAAGAAAAGAGCGAGATTAAAACAAACATAGGGGAATGGAATTGGAATCGGTGAATAACTGGGGAGAAAAGCAAAGTTGAAAAAAAGGAAGCCGAGAATGAAAGTGGCAGGGGGAAAGGATAAAGATGAAGAACGAAAAGAGATTGAAAGGAGATAAGGGAGGGAGCTGAAAATGAAGGGGAGTGAGAGAACGATCACGAGAAGGCGCAAGAAAGAGAGCAGCAGATCCAGAAGAAACAGTGGAAAAAAAAGAATAGCGAAAAATGTAATAGGGCAAATGACGGAAAGGTGTAAAGGGTGGAAAAGAAGATGAATGGTAGTGAAGGAAAGGAGACGAGGGCACTGGGGATAAAGAAAGAACAGGAAATGGAAAATAGAGCAAGAGGAAGTTATAAACTAAAGAACGGAGTATAATAAGAAAGGAGAACACTGAGAAAGTAACAGATTTGATTTCATTTAAGGCCATGTATCACGCGCTCCGACCACCTAATAATGTTGAACCCTAAGAGCCATCATCCACCAAAGCAGAGATAAGCGGAGCTAGGAAAAAATAGCCAATAAAATCGACCCGCTCAGCTTCGATGGACATGAATTCAGCGGTTGATTGGTTGCTTTTTCCTAGGTCCGCTCATCTCCGGTTTGGTGGATGATGGACCTAATTTCGACAAAACGATACAATCAATTGAGATAGAATTTATTGTGTACATACGATGTTGTTGCAAAAAGAGCCTGACAGTTATTTTTCCAAATTTGGAAAAAACCTTAACAGATTGTATTTACCATACGATGAATTGCCAATTATTAATTGATACACCGAACTCATGCACATTTCAAGACCGTTAGGCTCTCGACAGTGAAAAAAAAAACACATTTTCGAGTCTTTTGTCAACTGACTTTATGCAGAAATTACGGAGAAATTGTGGTTTAGTGTTTTTTTCTACATAAAACTAGCAAAATTGTACCAAAAAGAAGCACAAAATATTATCGACAAATCTGAAAATCTAGTGCAACAGTTTTGCCACTGGTGCCGATCCCGCATAGTGAATGTGCACACATATACACGCATCACACACGGAATTGCAGCAACTGTCGCCTATTGGGCCTATGCTCTTTGCTGCATAGTGAGTAGCAGACGGTTGCTGCGACATCTGGCGGTAGTTTCCGGCAGTCCGTAATAAAGAAAACTACGAATTTTGCAATACCATCGTGACCGCGTCGAAATTACCCAACGTGTTATACATGCCCTTAATTTATTACATCCTATCGCACGCTTCGGGGCTAATTAAAATAAACTATTTTTTTTCCCAGTGTTCCAACGTATACCCTTGCGGGTTTTTACGTATTACCCCCTCCCAATTGAACCCTTTTTCCTATCACTTCCTACCCGCACTTCGCTAATCCAACCTAAATTCCGTTGCGTTCACAGCCGTCTTCAGCCCGTACCGGTATAGACGGCCCCCATTTTCTTCTGATTTTCTAGTGAACAATAGTTTTACCTCAAGTACCTACACAAAAGTATGAGAAGGATTGGTCTCTCCCGCTCACTGGTTGATGCACCAGCCGGTGTACGGCTAAGCGGTCACCGCTCCGAGTATTGGCCACGCGCAATGCTGCTTAACTCGAAGTACCCGCCGGTGCCGAACCCCGACTGTAACATCCACTAGTGTCGGTTAATTAAAATAAACTATAATACATACAATGAACGCATAAAGGAAGAAAAATAAAAGTATATTGAAGGGCTTAGAAAGATGGCCACAGGAAAATTAAATGGAAATAAATGCGAAGAAAACAAAGATCATGATTTTTCGTAACGGAGGAAAAGCTAAGAAGGAAGAAAAACGGAAAATCAAAGATGATACAGTTCAGATATCTGAACTGTATCATCTTTAAAGGATAAAGTATTTAAAGGAATTTAAATACTTGGGATATTGGTTTACATGTAAAAACTCGATTTGGGCCCATGGAAAAAAAATTGAAAGGGAAAACGCAAAAGGCAATGAACATGGTGTGGGGTATCTGGAGGAGGGCGGGGGAGGGAAGTGATGGAGGGGAGACTCTATTTGTTAGATTCGATAGTAAAAGCCGGAGCAATGTACGGAGCAGAGATATGGGGTTTGGGAGAAATAAGCGTGTTTGAAAGAATACAGAGTAGATACTGTAAGATGGCATTAGAAGTGGATAGAACAATACCAAATTATATATGGAGAAGAGAACTGAGAGT
>OZ010715.1:10902829-11002092 GCA_963932345.1 Ophion ventricosus | reverse complement strand
TATGCAAGCGAAAAACTCCGAACGTGTGTCTATATAGACGACAAAGGGATGAAAGTTAGGATAGCAAGTGGAGAGAGCGAAGGGGGATGCGCGAGAGCAGAGAATGTATATATGTGTATGTGTGTGTGTGTGTGTGTATGCGTTTACATAGGGTAGATACAATGTTTCGATGTGCAAACAGCCTTGTACGTGCGATGTATACATTCAATACATATATTCCTCCAAAGAAGTACAGCTGTCATATATCTCCTCTTGGGTGTACATTTTCCCTTTTTCACTTACGTTTCGAAACGATTGCGGAACAGATGTGATATGATTGACTATACTTTTCAGAGATAAACACGAGAGGAATAGTAATAAAGGAAGAAGATTTCAACGTTTTGAAAAATTGTCGTTTCTTTTATTCGTCGGGGAAAAAAATCACTTGGTTTGAAGAACAAAATAAAATTGGACACTGGACTGAGGGAAATGTACAGTGTTATTCAACCATACTTTAGCCATATTGTATATTTCCCTGGTTGATATTTTCAGTTCAATTTAGAAATTCAATTAGAATTTCAATTTAGAAATATTTCATATTTCTCATTGATATTTTAGGAGTTGCATAAATTACGCGGATATGTTAGACGCAACCACCAATCTTACAAGTATATGTTGAGTGTTAATGACGTTGAAGTTTGCATCGTTGGGCACAACGATTTTTTTTCGTTAATTTTCCATTTTATTATTTTTATGCATATTCAAAGCTTGTTTTTTTTCCGAATTGAGGTTGTAAATCTCTAATAAGATAACGTAAAAATGTTTGAGTACTATTCAGAACAAAAAAAAAGTTTGAACAATTAAAAAGAATAAATTTTCGTTGCATTTCAACGTTGTAAACTTCAACGTCATGATTGATAAATGCTATATAATATAGTAGGTTTTCATGCAATGTATATTTCCATATATTATCAAAAGTTAACTCCCCCAAGATCTTAATAGCGAACAGGACTAAAATATATAAGATGAGGAGGGGCATGTTGAGCATTCGGTTAAGTTGGGCAATAGGAATATCTGGAAAACTAAGCACCACAGGCGGGTGCATCAAATGGCGGAAAGAGAGGTATGGGGGAGGAGAACACAACACGCCACCGCCCGTTGCCATGCGGCGCACGAGACGATAACACGGGACGTTTCATTATTTTTGCGACCCAAAAGTAAAAAAAAAACGTGATTGAAAGATTTTCTTCTGCAATTAATGTTAATGTTTCAAAACGTAACTAATTAACAAGCAAATGTTGGTTTTATTACTGCATTGTACCAAATCATGCTGTATACGTCTGATTTTTTATGCAATTCTCACTTTGCCCAACTTACCTCATACTCATGCTCAACTTACTCCACTATCGGGGCAGGTTGAGCAATTATGGCCTTAGTCATTTGAGAGCGATTATCTGCGAAACCATAAGGAAAACAGAAATTTGGCCTACAGACTTTTTTTCCAGATAAATTTCCTATTAACCAAAGTAGGTTTCATCTTTATACGGCAGACTGTTAAAGAATTACAGAGCGATAATTCCAAACTTGCTCAACATACCCCTCCCTACCTTATATATTAAAAAAAATGCTGCTTGTGATTTGCGACAATGTTTCTAATTATTTGTACCATATTGTATGATACGACCTGCTATATATGCATAGTAATGTATGTCCTACAGAACAAGAAGAAGCGTTAAACTGATATCCTATTTTTGCAATGCAGCACACATACTGTGTAACAGTTTGTAGGAAACGCGTAGTTCTTAAAACTATATTAAGCCGTAAATCATTTACAGATCCAGCTGCGAATAACTTACGTCTTTGCTATAAGTGAACATTACCATAATTTTGTTTCGAATAGTTACTTTTCGTAAGGTCTTTTAGCAAATTATACTCGATAAACGTTAATATTAACCATATGAATTATACAAACTTAACCGGGTCTAACAGACTAACTCTTGGGTCTAACAGACCATACCATATTTTCAAGGGCCTGATACCGCGAAGCCGTTGACGTTATAGATACGGCCGTGCCACGTAAATTCACTTTGGTCCTTTCCCTACCATTTGCCACTGGGCACATTCACAGTCATCGATTTTTGCTGAATTGTGAAGGACGAAATACAAGCACGAGTCTCCCAGACCCAATTGTGTACGAATCGGTTGAAATTATAAAGTAAGTACATCCTTTCTTTTTCACTAATACGATTTTGAATAAGTTATATTGAATAAATAAGAACAACTTTATTATAGTCTTTCGATATTAACCATTTTTTTTATTTATAAGTATGATTTTACTATGAATGTATTACACAATGCGTATACTCGCTGCCAGGTGTATGTAAAGTCGCAGAATTAATGAATAAATAAATAAAGAAATAGGTGCATGAATATGTAACGAAAATGTGTGTTTGTTGATTCTATTATCAGCAGCCACCTAGCTTACTCGCAGTAACACGCGAACTGCGCAAAAAATCCAAAAGGAGCTGCGAATTTCTTGCAAAGAGGAGCTTTTGGACGATGAAACCCACATAGAAAATGACGCTGTCGAAAATATAATCGGCCACGATACGGACGAAGACGAAAAAAGTGCCGAGAATCACAATTCGGATTTCTACCTAAAAACGGATAAATATACGTTGTTTATGCTTTTAGGCAATAACTTGTTACTACATAAATCCTTTTTGCAATGTATAAAAAATTCATTCGAAAATATTGGATTTTTTACAGTAGTGATTCGTCAGAAGTCTAAAGGTTGTAACATTAAAAGAAATGTCCAAAATCGACCAAGTTCACCCCGAAGGTTTTGTTGATAACGATAGAAAACTATATCACCATATTTTTTCTCAAAATTTCGCGTCTGCCCTTTCAAAATCCGTGAAGAAAATTTAATTCTGTCGGTTAGTTCCTGAGCTATGAATTAAAACGAAAAAAAGTGCGAAACTCGCTTTTTTTTATCTTTCGCGAAACATTTTAATCGGCTCAAACAACTTTCTCAAACAAAATATAAACCGAACACAGATTTTCTCTTCATAGGCGCTTTGCTAACAGTCTGCTCTTTCATTAAAAAAAATGATCTTAATAGACACAATTTGAAGAAAAATACATAATTCGTAAGTTGGCCGGGTCTCACAGAGCCAGTGTGTACTCCTAGGGTTAAATCGAATAGTAGACGTTTGACATGAATAGAACCAAACGTATAGTATACAGCATTAGTATTTGTGTACCGATTTTGTGATAGCACTGAATTAACCATATCTATATTGCCAAGCCATTTACAATAGTTAACCATTATTCCGGGGATAATAATCAAACACGTCATCCAAATCGCATGTTCAGATATACTTATCGCTTATATTTGTGTTAAACATATTATGATTGCGATGTCGACAAACTATAGGGAATTTTGCTATTCCCTCTTTTACCATGATCGTTTATTATAAATACCATAAATTTTCTATGTGCCGCCCATTCCACATCCAAATCGTATAAATTTATCTCTCAAAAATTCTCAATCTTGTTGTCATCGATGATGGTTGCCCAGTTTCTCTTGATTGTTCGTAAAACGCGATAACAAAGCCGATTTTAATTTGGGAAATAATGGAAAAAAAAAGTCGACAGAGTTTTTCCGCGGGCGACGAGCAATTCGCAAAAAAATCTGAGCGATGGAAAAACGTGCAATAAATACGAGTATATGTAGTCGAGGGACACGTGAACAAATGTATACGTTCGCATGTTCATCGCACGTGACAATAGTGTCAATTTTACGGTGCCTTTTTTCTCTCGTCTCTACACCGACGTGATATTGCCATACTGGTGATCATACAGGTGTGACAGAGAGACACTGCAATGGAGTGAGCCAATTTCAAGAGTCACGTGTGATATCGCGGTACTTCAGGTTGATGGAACTCAGGAAATGACGTTTCGGTGACAACACGTGGAAATTGTAAACTTTTCTAGCCACAATAACAATAATAATGACAATCACCGAATTTGTCATAATTGACCAATTTTTTGCACGAGATTTCCAACTAAAATTTTATTCCACCATCCAGTTGCTTTTTCGTCTTATTCTTACCGTTCGGCGCCGAAAAATATAAACGCTCTCTGAATAAAGATTTATCTTATGGCAAAAAAAAAGTATGTATCAAGAATTTACCGAATAAAAAAATTATAAACTATACAGCAGTTACAATGTTATGTGTGCATAATCGCGTTTTATCTCTCCGCTCATTCTCGTATGAGAATACCGATATTATTTTTTTTTTCCTACATTAATGTTACTGTAAAAACAAAGTCTCGAGATAAAACTCTTCATAGTGGCTGCACGCACACTCTCACACGCACGCACACACGTAGACGTGGTGCGCGGGCGAACGCAGTCGAGAAAGCTCCGCGGAAGGAAGCGTTCGTAAATAAAATAATGCCGAAAAGGTGCTTCCGAGAGAGTAATAAAGATGATAATAATGTCGGGACGAGAATGCACAGGGAGAATAATAATACGTGCAAGTGGTATACGTATTTAGAGTCCGCAGAGAGACACGATTCGTAGACGTGACACAGTGTGCAGTGAAGCTCCGAGGAGACACATTCGGGGGAAATGGGATGGCATGGAGAGTCGACGAGACAGAATGAAATTGGAAATTATACGGGGCGAGAGATAGAGAGGGGCATACGTGTATAGAGCGAAATGTCGTTCTCGTGTACCTTCAAAAGTAATTTACCATGTAGCATAACAACCTTCGTGGTGAATGAACAAATATCCTGCCCGGCCCTTCGTCGAGCTTCTCCTTTCTCCCCAACCTTTTCCTCATCCCCGTGCAAAAATTGTCATAAGAATCCAATTGGATTCCCATACTTGTCTCTACTTTCTGATAGGGATCTAATGGCTCATCGCATTGGATCCCTATACTAAAAACGTCACGCTCGTATGTTGGATTCTAATTGGGATTCCCCATTAGAATCCAAGGTACGAATTAAATTTGAATCCTAGAGGATTGCCACATTATCGAACGGAATCCGATATGATTCTTCATGGATCCCATCACAAATCTCAGATATACAAAATGTGTGGATCTTAAAAAGTATAAATCTTATCTTAAAAAAGTTTAAATCGCTTAAAAAAAAGTATATCTTATAAATCGATTTGAATCACATCACTGAAAATTCACTTTAACTATCGTTTGTTATTTATTTTACTACACTTTGACATAATATCAGCACGCTCACGAGGTGTGCAGGTTATGTTTCAACACGCCGAGTGTTTTTTCGTGACTTTTCACATATGTTCGATTCAAACGTGGTAAAAATTCCCCAACGGTGGCCATCGGAGAAAAATGGAGAATCCAATTGGATCCCAATGAGGACTCCCTACGTGCGGTAACCATAATATATCCCTATAGAGATGTAGGTGCATCTTGGGACTCGCCAACAAATTTGTGCACAAGATCACGAAAGGATATTTTTTTTTAAGAGCCAACAAACTTCTGCTCGGGTCCACGGAAAAACCAAAAACATACATAATACCCTCTTTTTTGGAACTATACTTTCTTGCTTTTTTCTTCAATCTTTTTTTTTATATTGACGAAAAATAAACGAAAGACAAAAGTTTCGAACGACCGTGTTATTCGAGGAGCGAAATTGCGAGTCTTATCAAAAAATATGTACGAACCCGCAGAACGCAGTGGTGAGTGCTCGAGCGAAAGAGGAAGAGAATAAAAGTAAAGTGGAAGACACAGGGAGCTCTTTCCTCTTTCTCTCGCTTTGTGCGCTGTAACAAAAGTGAATAGAGTGGGCAATCTCGTGTTCTACACGCATCCACATACAAATGTACATTATGTGTGGGTGCTTGGATATATATATATATATGCCATATATCTGGAATCCGTTGTATCTGTGCAACGGAGGCTATCAGCACATTTGGCTGTTTTGGGGAAGGTGCTTCAACTTTTTTTTCTAGCGATTCGTTGGTTTTGGGAACAGGGCGATAGGCTACTATGAGAACGGTCCGCAAAGTCGAAAGTATTCAAATGCACCTTTCTGCATATACGTATCAACCTAACCTGAAAGAAGAAAGGAAGCTGATACAAAGAAAATTCATTCGCGACCCGAATTCTCTCTCTCTCTCTCTCTCTCTCTCTCTCTCTCTCTCCCGCCCTCCCTCCGTCCCTTTCCGTATCTCCGCGAGAGCTTTTATAACCCCCGCGCTATGCGTTATATCGGAGCCTCGTGAAGGGTATATAGTGCTCTCACGCGGCAATACTGCACGTGCTGCCCGAAGATAGGAGCGAACGCGCAAGGAAGAAAAATCGAATATAGGTAATGAGTTTGGAGCAAACTCAAGGATGAGGGAAATTACTTTTAGGTTAGTGAGTGAGTGCCTTCTTGTGTCAACGCGATCAACAGGAGAAGAAATAGCTAAAAAAAAAAGGGAGGATGTCGATGTCGATTAGCGAAGGGCAGAGAAAGGGGCTGGATTTCATACGAAGCAACACGTTAATAAAATACGAAATGACAAGGGATAGTTCGATGACCGTAGATAGATGGCTGAAGAGAACAGGAAAAGGGTTGAAGGATATATTAGAGTTTTAGCAAAATGGCTACCATGATGATAAGAATCGTGGAGGCAATAGTTCGTTTGTTCTTAGGGTGTATGATGCATTTGGAATCGAATCGCTAACTAGTTATATAATAAAACTTTTAATTTATGAGATTGGAGTTTGCATCGTTGGAATGCAATGAAAATGATCATTTTTGGATTGCTCGGAATTCTCGTAGGTAAACTTCATTGCGAAAATCCGTCAATAATTTTTCAAGATGCTTACTTAGAGATCTACAATTTGAATCTGAAAAAAATTGTGAAATAATAAAACTGAGAAAATAAGAATGTACAGAATTTTCGTTGCATTGCAATGACGCAAACTTCAAGACGATTTTAATTTTCAGTTATTTTGCATGCATTCTCGTGGAACGTTGCATTACTCTCGCGATTGTGAAAAAAAAGCATGCAGAAAAGATATCACGGAATGTTTTTTTTAGATTTTTCGTGCGGTTAATTTATGTATGAAGCGAACTTTTTCGAAAATTTCACAACGTAAGTATACTGCGATGGCTATTTTATCGTTTGGCTCGGCCAAACAACCTTTACCAACTTGTAGTGACATAAACAGTTAAGAACTTAAAAAAATTCGGCAACCTTCTGGCTCGTTCACTGACAACAGTGTCGCCCAAAGTTTAATATTAACGAGTACGGGGGAAACGGCCGGTAAAAAATTACACACACACACACGCGCGCACTTTCAACTGAAATTTTATAGTGCTGAAATGTGCATCCTTGGAATGAAAATTCTTTTTTTATTTCTTCACTTCGTCAGCTTGATTATTATCCGAAATCTTTTGGGCTCATTTAGATTGTTGATCCCTGATGAGTATCCCAAAAAAAAACGTATACGTAATTATCGTATCGTTACTTCACCGAAAAGGGCGAAGCCCGTTCACAAATTTGTTGGGAAGTCCCAAGATACAAGTAAATCTCTATAGGGATTTGTTAGGGACACCGCACATGGGGATTCCTCATTGGGATCCGATATGATTCTGCACTTTTCCCCGATGAACGCCGTTTGAGAATTCTTACCACGTTCGAATAGAAAATATGTGAAAAGTCACGAGAAAAAACTCGGCGTATTGAAACATAACCTGCACGCTTCGTGACAGCGTACATGTGTCCCCGTAGAAATGTGACCGGGCATTCCCTACTGTGCGGCGGGCCCTGGCCAAGCTTGCCTCATCCGATTCACCTGACCGGGCGCTTTCATGGAACAGACCAGAAAGTTCTGCCTGAAATACGTTGCGAGGAAATGCACTTTCCCGTAATATATAGCCGGCCAGGACATTGACATTTCTTGAAACGAGAAGTTTTGAGAAGTGTCTAAGGGGCTGCTTTGCTTTTTACCCCTTTAAAGATATTTATAACTGATTAGGATGAAACTAATACATCTGCTATAATTCATAACGTGCATAACGTATTTGTCAACATCATATAAAAAAGTCATGCCCGAAAGTTGGATTCATCCCCATGATCGTACCTCCTTAATCTCGACTCGAAGTGAAAAATCATCCTTTGTTGGCTTTAGCTGCAGCCTTTCGTATAAACGGACGATTGTCTTCAGTGGGTTGATCAGATAAGGGATGGTGGGACCCAGTGTGCCACTTTTTTTCTAAAGATTTTTGTACTCTTAACAAACAAAGTAGTCTGATTAAGAAAGAAAGGTCATGACCGATTTTGTGGACCTTTGGGCGTACAATAAAGCTACCATAGTTTTTGCAAAAAGATAAAAAATCTTAAAATAATGGGATCGAAAACAATTAGCGGATTGACTCATTGTGCCCCATAGGTGGGGTACAATGTGTCAGATAGGTGGGTACAGTGTACCAAGTGCTGCGAAACGTTAATGGACAAAAACATTGGGAGTCGACTCATTGTGCGCAACAATTCGATGACATATTGTGCCCCACACAATTGCCCCACAAAATGAATTTGAGGGTCAAATTCATTATGTATTTTTAATAATTTTTTGTGAATTATTGACTTTCTTTTAGGCCAGCCGGAACTTTAAAAAAATCACGCGCCAACACGACAAATTTCGGATTCTACGAGCGACAAAACTCCGAGACATCGCATGTGGTTGACAGTTGCCCGTGACACACTGTCTTGTTCGAAGCGTCGCCACTTCTTTGTTTCCTCATTGGGAGTCGACTCATTGTGCCCCACAATTCGGTGACACATTATACCCCACTAATAAAATATTTCATTATTGATGAAAATAACTATTAATTAAACTAAAAATAGAAAAATCAAGTCACGGAGTGCATCATAAACAATGAAACTATCGAGTAGGACCGAAAACCCGAGCCGCTACGGAAAGTGTCTTATATTTTACGTTTTCTCAGCGAGCGAAATATTTTTTTTCCAAGCCTCAAAACAATTTTTAATTTTTAAGAACTAACGAGCTACAACACCTCCGAGAAACTGCATGTGGCTCATAGTGCCCCGTGACACATTGTGCCCCACTCTCCCCTACATTGAGATTTCGATTCTGAAATTTCATATTAAAAACTTCCGGGTAAGCCGCATTTTGTGTCTGCGTTGAACATATATTTCTGCGTGGATCAAGTTCTAGTTCCAAATTACAATCAATATTTCATTGTTTCTAATTATATGATTTTTAATTGACTCGGTGATTTATAAAACCCCACATGTTACATAGACCAAATGTTTAGGAGGCAATAAAACCTGCTTATTAATTAATGCAGTGATTATTCAGTATATTTTGAAAATATAGAGCCTAACAAATTATATAAAGGTATATTACCTACATAATTGAGAATGTTAAATAGTATAGATTCAAAACCGACACTGGTGGATGTGCGGTCGGGGTTCGGCTTCAGCGGTACTTCGAGTTAAGCAGCATTGTGCATGACCAATACTCGGGGGGTGACCGCTTAGCCGTGCCGGTGCACCGCTAAGCTGGCGCATCAACCAGTGAGTGGAAAGTTAATCCTTCTGATACTTTGGTGTAGATACTTGAGTAAAAGTATTGTGCACCAGAGAATCAGAAGAATATGGGGCTGACTATACTGGTATGGGTTTTCCACAGTTTCCCTGTACCCTCGGCAAATGCGGTATAGTGTAGCGTAAGATGGCTGTGGATGCAACGGAAGTTAGGTTAGATTAGCGAAGTTCGGGTAGGCAGTGCCAGGAAAAGGGTTAAATTGAAAAGTTTTATTACTTTAAAGCCCGCAAGGATATACTTTGGAACACTGGAAAAAATATTTTAAAAATATTTAAATTTCGCAAAAAAAAACACAATTTTAGTGACGAAAAACATGTGTTTCTAGTTAATATGAAAGTCAAATAAATGAAAAAATACATAAAACATACGTTCATTAAATAATAAATATATTCAAGGCCAAGCTTAGTCTAAAACTCCTGGTAGTAGCGTACTGAGTAGGTATACAGTGGTCCGCCGGGGGCATCAAGAAGAAGAGGGCACCAAAGTTAAAAAAAAAAATCAACCGATTTGTTGACATTTTTTACTTTGTTCATACGCAAGCAAGATTTATTTTGTTCATACGCACGCTTTATTATCAATATGCAAATAAAATATATACGTAAATGGTGTCTAATTTTTAGCTTGCCAGAAAAATGTTTAAAGCTATTTTTCAGGGGCCCATTTTTGCTGGACCGCCCCGGACCTACCATACCCTAGATCCGCCACTGTATCACGATCGACTGGATAGTGGTTAATCAAAGAGCACATAGCCGCAGTTGGCTAGTGTTGGCTAGGTCATCGCTAGATACCCACTTGAGCATATTTTTTCTTCATTCGCAACGCCATCTATAACTCAAATTGCTTAGCCAGCTATGAGCCAATTGCTCGATGGAACTACATGCTGTCACATAACCTCACTTTGTCATATGTGACGATCATTGGCTAGCCAGATACAACTTAGTCATTAAGTGCTATTTTTATCGTAAGGCAGCGACATCTGTAATCAAGTTCGGCTAGGCAGTGACCAGCCAAGGGGTGCATAGCCGCAGTTGGCTAGTGTTGGCTAGGTCATGGCGAGATACCCACTTGAGAATTTTGTTCATTCGCAACGCTATCTGAAACTCAAGCTGGCTAGCCAGCCACGAGTCACTCGCTAGATGATAGTACGTGTAGTCACATAACCTCATTTTGTTATTAGTTACCATGATTGGCTAGTCCAGTACGGCCTAGTTACTAGATGGCAATTTTATTGTAACGCAGCGACATCTATAGCGAAAATCGATTGGGCAGTGAATCGACAAGTGCTAGATAACAAAATATTTAGAATATCACTAGCCCATAGCGAAGAAACCATTAGTTAATTCGTATCAGCTCAATTGGGCGAGCCAGTTACTAGCATGTGACTCAGACAGGCTAACACAATTTCTATCTGCGTCGTGTCACTTACGACTAATTTAACTCTACATCCAGCTGATATATTTGAGAATTTTTATTTCCGGCTACTTTTGCCTGAGATTGTGTGCATCCTCATGAGTCCTTAAAATGACCAGCAAGAACTGCAGTAGCACTGTGATGGCTGATCGTAAACAAAACAGTAGGATGGAATGACTTCAATTGTCGCAAATATTCATCGAAATTTCCTAACAGGAATAAGACTTCTTTTTCTACCGCAAACAGCCCATCATAGTCACACCAAAACAATCATTGTCGCAACTGCGTTTTTCACTTTTTATCGTCTGTATATTCTTGATGAGCCTTTCCTCCAGTTATAAGCTTGGAGTGCAACTCCTTGATGAACCGGAGAATTAAGACAGACGCGCGGAAGTGCGAATGTGGTGGCTGAATAAAATATGACGGCGAATGAAGAAATTATTTTGCTCGCACGTTCACGCTGAGTCTCCGTTTAATCCCTCTGTTCATATAGAAGTCGAGAAACGTGGGAAAGAGGCATGAAAAGATTATGCTCCTGAGAGAATTTCCACGGTGAAAAGTGAATCGAGCGCGAACAAGGCCACGAGTGGCAAGCGCATACTCCTGTCACCTTTTTTATTTTCTTTTTTCGCCGTCACACGCATGGCTGATTTCTCCTAAGCCGATAAAGAATTTTAAAAATACAGGTTTCTCATTATACTCGGTTATTCTTCGTGTTTATTGCGATTGTTCGTCAATCTCCGTCAAAAGGATGAATTATATACGTTTCTATCCTCGAAGCACTAAAGGCCAAGGATAAACTGAGCCCTTTCGTATCTTCATTTCGTATATATATATATATATATATATATACACACACATATAGGATATTTTAAACCCGTTGTATCTGTCATGTTAACTATCGACACACCCAGCTGTTTTAAGCACGTTACCTAAATTTTTTTCAAATGAATCGTTTTATTTTGTTCATATGATGGCTCTTTGCGTACATATGCTTACACCTATTAGAAGGTGATTTTGCACCCAATGGGATTCAAGTAATGTCAAATATGGGGACAATTGACTACACTGAGAATATGGTGTTTTCACAACCATATTTCAACTATATTTAATATTTTCTTGAGGGGACAATAATATTTTACAGCGATAGTTACTGTCAAAAATATAGTACTGCTCATTGATATTTTAGTACAGTAAAACCTCGATTATCCGAAGTAATTGAGACTGGACATCGTTCGGATAATCAAAAATTCGGATTATCGAAAATAGATCTCAGATTTCCGAGAAAATCAACTCACATACTATAAATAGTATTGAAAATTCTCTTTTTTAATCCAACGACCCTAAATTCTCTATTTGATAGCAATTAACAATGAATAAAGTTTCAATTTTTATACCACCACTACTTATGCAGTTAGATCACAATTACGGCTGGAAATAATGATCATTTTTTGGCTGTCTCATAGTACTTGCGCGTTTCTTGGTCGCTAAGTCTCGAATTCGTTTCAAGCACAGCAGCTGTGTGAGACTATTTTCTGGTTGGGTTTCAAACTATTCCAGAGCGGTTTCTAAAGCGTTGTATACTTCGCTGTGAGACGGTTTATTATGCGCTTCCGAGTCAGATAAATCGCCATCATGATCATCATCATTGTTATTGTTATTCTCCTGAACCCCTTGCACTAAAGATATAATCTTATGGTTATCCAAAATGTGAAAGTCAAGATTAAACTGCTGGAAGACGCTGCTGGAATACGCTCGTACATGCAATGTTTCTCGTTTATACATACAATGTAAATACGATCTGACGCATGAAGTGACGTATGTATTTTGAAAACACCTCGAAGTGTTAGGAAACAGCTTTATTAGAGAAAAAAAGGGAGATAACTTAGGACGATACCTTAATTGAGAAAAAAGACCATCATTGAGTTCGGATGATCGAACGTTCGGATAAGGCGCCAAAGCGTTGGAATAACTGAAAATTCGGATAATCGAGGTTCTACTGTACATTGAAAAAAAATATTACTTGTGGTTTGCGACGATGTCTATAGTGATTTGTCCCATTTGATATTACACGACCGACTAAATGCATAGTAATGTGTGTCCTGCAAGAACATAAAGTGAACTACAAGAAGTGTTGAACTGATATCCTATTTTTTTCAATGCAACAAACATACTATGTAACAATTTGTAAAAAAAAGCGAGTAGTTCTTAGAACTAAGCCGTGCTTGCTGCAGCTGCAAGTTATTTGCGTCTTTGCTATAAATAAACATTATCATAATTTTTTTTCTTCGAATTGTCACTTTTCATAAGGTCTTTAGGAAATTATACTCGTTGAACGTCAATGTTAACCATATGAATTGTACAAACATAAATAGAACAGTAGAAGTTTAACCTGAACGAAACCTAACGTACAGTATACAACATTAGTATTTGTGCGCTGATTTTTTGATAGCACTGAATTAACCATATCCATATTGTCAAGCCTTTTATACTAGTTAATAATCATTTCAGGGATAATAGATAATCAAACACGCCACCCAAATCCCACGTTTAGATATACTTTTCGCTTATATTTGTGTTAACCGATGATTGCAGTGTCAATTAACTATGGGGAATATTGCTATACTCTTATACCATGGGCGTTTGTTGTAAATACCATGGACTTTTCTCTCCGTGTACCAAGAGTGCGGGCCTCAAACTCGGGGTCTCCAAAATCATCTTTCCATATATACACACACACCCACAGAGGCACACAGCTATGTCAACGCGAAACTCTCATGGTAGACGCATAAATTCTCTGGCTGGGCGCAAATCAAGCGCACTTAATGCATTCAGGCCAAAACGATAAACTGAATGCGACGCCAACATTCCCTTCGTGCTGGTGTGCGCGAATCTCACGCCGTTGCATTTGCATGTGTTGTTCCCTCGATCTAGTGTCCCGCTTTCACCCCCACCCCACCCCCCCACCCTCTCTGTCTCTCTCTGGCCCCTTTACCCTTCGCATCTTGCTCCCTTTCTTTCTTATCCTCTCTCTCTCTTTCACTGTTCCCTCTATGCTACTCTCCGTTTATCTATCGCTCTTTCTCTGAGCCTTCTCTGTATCACACGTTTGTACTGTCTACCATTCCGCGATCGATAGACTCGCACGTACCCTCCCTCCATTGCGCTCCCTCGATCACTCTCTCTCTCTCTCTACCTGTCCTTCGTATCCGGGTTTCGTATATGTTTCTATACTCTCGAGGACTCTAAAGCAATGCCAATTTATATATATATATATATATATATGGACAAAAATCTCGATACACCCGAGTGATTTATAATTTGACCCTGAATTACAAATTGTTAAAGAAAAGAGCATGAGATGGTTTATGAAATGAACAAGCTGATAATTCCCGATAATTATAACAATTCGGTTATTACGAATTATTTCTTATTGTTAAAAAAAATAACCGTATCGCATTGAATAATTCTCAAGTCGGTGATAATAATGATAAATCTTTAGTGGTAAAAGACGTGGAAGGATCTTTACGCGACAAAAAAAATGGATTATTCCCTGATGATTATAACAATTATATGATTAACCCTGCGTGTCTACACTGGGTCGTAAAAAGGATAGTTGAAATTCCCATCCGGGAATTTCAACCCAAAACTATCCGGTTTTTCCGCATTTTCACTAAAGGGTGTCTCAAAATGTATTAACATTTTCAATTGCGCGCTATTTTTTTTGTGGCTAACATAGAGTACTAATCTTTGACAAGTGGCATCAGGAAGTATCGAGGTTCAGTCATGAAGAATTACACGATCGCGCAACGTATAGAAATGGTCAAAATTCACTACAAAACAATGCAATTATTGCAGACGAAGTTTCATGGTCGTGCTATCTCGCGCCGCGGCAATATGAATCGGCTACCAAGATCGTGCGATTTGACGTCCATGGAACTTCTTTCTTTGGAGTTTTCTGAAAGGAAAAGTGTATGCCAATAATCCACAGACCATTCCGGAGCTCAAGGAAGCAATTGTACGCACCATTAATGAAAGTAGTCCGTAATTATGCCAAAATGTTATTGAAAATTTCGTAAAAAGAGTGAACGTTTGCAAACGCAGGGACGAAACGGCCATTTATCGGACATTGTGTTCCAAACTTAACCTCAATGCTTGTACCTTCTATTAAAATTAAAATATTCGTACTTTTCAAATAAATAATACGTTTTATCAATAAATTAGAATGTCTGGTCATTTTGAGACACCCTTTATACTTCAATTTTCATTAAAAACGGTTTTAAACTTTTGAGTTCAGCATCTTCTGGGCCATGAGTTCAAAACGTAAGCCTGAATTTTTTCAGATTTTTTTAAAGACTTCAAAACTTAAAAAATCCAACTTTTCCCTAAAAGACCCACTTGCTGTACCATGCTTCGAAAAATATAGCGTACACACAGAGAGTTAAAAATGATTTTATATCGTTTAGAAAAAAATGATCAGATCCGGTGCGGAAAATTGGCAGGACATGCCTAATACAATTCGGGCCTCAAGGGATTATTTGTGGATTCCATAGTAGGGTTTTCCGTAAATGAGCCGGACCGGGCCAGTATTAGGGAATAGTAGGGTAAGTAGGTTTACTAAAACGATGCTCCAAGTACGGAGATCAAGTAAAGGCCTTTAAGGACTGTAGTTGTATATTCCCTAGTAGCGTTTTCCCCAATACTACTAGACTTTGCTATTATAGGGACAAATCAGTATAAATCAGTATAAACTAAAGAATTTGTAGCATAATAATTATCGAGATCGATTAAATATAATAATTAAACTATGCGTTTAGTAGACGAGCTATGATGCCTTGAACCAACACGCATGCCGTGCGTTCATTAAAACAACGCGGTATCAAACGTATCAAAATATGCAAAAGAATTCTAAGCCTTAAATGTATTGAAATCGTATATTTCTTTTTCACAGTGCACACACACGCCACGTACGCATATGGCTGCAATAATTTTCTATAAGGCACCGTTGAGGCAATTTTAAAGGCCCTGGTTATTTTGCCTTCAATGGCCCTCGGTAGCATAGTGTGACCGGCCACTGATGGACCATATGAGGCTTCCAAGTCTAGGGCCTCAACAAAGTTAGGAAAAATTAAGATGGGCCCGATCAAAGCCCGAATTCAATTTTCACACGGGATTCTATTGAAAATTAATTCCATATTCATCGCAGTTCCCATTCGTCGGCTACCCCCGCACCCCTTAGACGTTCATTATTTATCCTCCCTAATAATTTATTATTTATCCCCCGCTCTGTCCTCAAGTCTATCTCAGTTTCACCAGATACTCGTCGTCGAACTATTCCTCGATAATCTCGTCCTCATTGCGTTTGGCATACTCAGTGAAACTTCGTCGAACGAGTATGAAAAAAGAGTAATGCGCAGATTTATTGTTAGCCGAGACGAAGGGAGAACGAAGGGATAGATATGGAGTGGTATGGTCGAGAGCCGAGAATAAGTCCGGGACGCTATTGTAGTTCAGTGGGACGTCGAGCCGGCTCTGAACTGTGGACTAGCTTGGATATGAACCACGGCCATGTATTGAAAATGTCCGACCGTCATAGCAGAAAAGAGTGTGTTGTCACTGGGAATAAGTACACTGAGAGACAAATGTATAGTATTTACAAAAAACGCGCATGGTAAAAGAGAGTATAGTCGAATTCCCTATAGTTTATTGTCACCGCAATCATAATATGGTTAACACAACTATAAGCGAAAAGTATACGTAAACGTGCGACTTTGGTGGCGTGTTTGACTTCTGGTATCTCCGAAATTACTATACACTATTGTAAAAGACTTTACAATATCGATATGGTTAATTCAGCTATATCACAAAATCGGCGCACAAATACTAATGCTGCACTGAGAGCAAAGTACATGGTATTTATGAAAGACACCGACGACAAAAGAGGGGATAGTAAAATCCCGTATAGTTTATTGGCACCGTAATCATAATATGGTTAACACAACTATAAGCGAAACGTATATCTAAAAATGCAACTTTGGTGGCGTGCACGACTATCTATTATCCCCGAAATAACTACTAACTATTGTAAAAATATTAACTGAATTAACTATATCGATATTGTAAAGCCTTTCACAGTAGTTAATAGTTATTTCGGGGATACTAGATAATCAAACACACTACCAAAACGGCATGATGATATAGACGCTTATAGTTGTGTTAACCATATTATGATTGCAGTGCCAATAAACTATAGGGAATTTAACTATGCCCACTTTTACCATGGGCGTTTTTTTATAAAATACTATCGACATTTTTCTCAGTGAAAGTTTGTACTATTTATATGGTTAATATTAACACTTGTTGAGTATAAATTTTTACAAGATCTTACGAAAAGTGACTATACGAACACAATTATGGTAATCTTATAGTGAAGACGTAAATCATTTATGGAACGTGTCAATAAAGTAGAGACAGCGATAGCACGCTATGATCGATATAGATATATGAGCGCATTAATTTATCAGTTTTTAAAATTCGATATTTCGAAAACTATTGCGTTGCGCCAAAAATCCATTTAAGCAATGACATATATTATCAAAAAGACGATCAAAATTCTACCTATATCGGAGGTAACAGCTATTCGGAATTGCAGCTGGAATTACTTTTATCTCTTATGCCAAACCTACGATCGAAATAACATAAGTACCCGGTAGCATAGTGGCATCGTGCGTAGTATAGATAGGTAGTTCGTAGGTTCGAATCCATGTTCAGGCGAAATATTTTCTCCGCTAGGAATCATTTCAGGAGGTCAGGGAATGACAAATTATGATAAACAATCATACAGGTAGTACTCTCAATTGAGAATTTTTGAATTTATGAATATTTTCTACATTTAGTAGACATACCACTCAATATGGTGAAAATTACTATTTTTTGATAGTGTAAGGTAATATCCATTTCATGAAAACCTACTATATTATATAGCATTGAACAATCAACGTATGCTTGTAAGATTGTTGGTTGCGGTTAACATATGAGCATAGTTAACACAACTGCTAAAATATCATAAGCAGTACTATATTTTAGGCAGTAACCATGACGATAAAATATTATTGTCCCCTCAGGGAAATATAAAATATGGTTAAAATATGGTTGAAGTTACCATACATTTCTCTCAGTGTAGTATCGCTGTTTCGGTCCTACAGTCGCACACAATGCCGCGTTACAGCGTCGCAGTCATTATATGGTTTCACGCGTGTATAATCGATTTCGGTAAAGTATCGCTTCGCAATGAAGTGTACTCAATTTGTTTTCTTGTACAATGGAGAGGAAATAATATCCCAGAAAAAATGATTCATTATTATTATTTATTATACTTTTCTCATTGTACCTAGAAGTAAAATGAAGTCTCGGAAGAAAGCATGCGAAACTACTGTAAAATTAAGATGGTATAATTCTTTAACGCGTTTGTGGTACGATATCAATTTTTTTTCTACACAGGTTTGGAAAGAACGAGGTTATAATGTACTCAATTTTTATCATCACAGTAGCATTTTCATGTCAGAGGATTTTTAGTTATTTTGTTTTTACATAGATATATCCAATAGAAGTTCAACTTCAATATTTCGAGAAGCTCCACTACATTGTTTTCGAGAGAAACAAAAAATGCATCATTTTTCACGATTTTCCATAAGGGACTGCCCCAAGTTTATCCAGATTTCCGATGCAGTTAATCTCGCAAACCTCAAAACGTCTTGTTGGACATGTGTACATCTTAAAAAATCAGCATTCTTCACTGTTCATCGGTAAAACGTTTGGCACTGCGTAAAAATCTTTTCGCTTCCTCATTAACGTGTATTCACTTTTTTCTGATAAACAATAAAAAAAAACGATCTTCCGTTTCCACAAAGTGCAGGGTTGAATTCTAATCTTACAATATCTGCGGCAAGTCTCATGCCTATCTTTCTCCGTTATATTTCTGCAATGTTACTTTTTAAAAATTTACCCATAGCAGAACTATGGGTTGTTCGGAAAGTAATTTCGTTTTTTTTCCCCACAAGTGTCGTTGACAAAAAACGAAATTACTTTTCGAACAACCCACTATATATTGCAATTTGCCTTGAGTTAGAATCCAAATTCGCTGCAATCTAGTGCACGCGAAGAAAAAAAAACCGCTTGCCCAATTCTCTCTCTCCCTTTCCCTTTCTTTGGGTACGTGCCGTGTCTTTGCCATCTCTGCGTATCGCAATTCATATTCCAGATAGTCTATAGTTCATTACACGAGCTACCCTCCCTGTTCTGATGTGTTACAGCTATCGTAGGCTGTGTAGCAATGTGTTGCATATGCGTTTATATATAGGCGAAGAGTGGAATGAGAAAGAGAGAAAGAGAGAAAGAGAAAGAGAGAGAGAGAGAGAGAGAGAGAGAGAGAGAAACGCAAACCCTGCAAATCGATACTAACGTCCTTCCGGCTTTGCCGAGCGCGTAGTTGAGTGTAAAAGAGGCCAACATTGAAAAGAGCCTACGGTGAAATTTATGATAGCTACGAAAGAAGAATTCAAAATTGCAAAAATAAAGAAAATAATAAAAAAACACCATCGATATTTGCCTCTCGAAGGAACAAATTTGTGCAATTTTTTTAAGAATCTTTGTCCACTCAATCCCTAATCTCACAGACCTTTGGCTTGATTTCTACGAACCTTCCGGGCACCTAACAAGAAAATCATGATAAAGTTTACATCGTTGGAATGCAATGAATGACAATTTTTCTTTTATTGCTCACATTTTCTTTCGCTCATTTAGGATACAAAAATCACTCAAATGATTTTTTCTTTAACAGAGATCTACAACCTAAAAGAGTGAAACAATTGGATTATTATGAAATAAAGGGATAAAAAAAAATAAAAATGAATTTCCGTTGCCATTCCAACGATGCAAACTCCAACGCCATACAAAAAAAAATCTGTTTAAAATATTGGGAGTACAAATAAGTCTCCGCCGTTTAACAAAAGATGGCCCCACCAGAAGGTTATGGTTGAAATTGTCAGATGTAAAACGTCATGAGGTTGGACATCTGGCAAGATCATAACCTTGAAATATTAGCGATTTTGTATCAGAACCACATAATTTTTTTCGTGCGAAAATTTACTTCTTCAATTTGAAGAAATCTGCAGCTGAGGCGCATCGATTGCTTATAGAAGCATATGGTGAGGCTGCTTTAAGTGAGAGAAGTTGTCGTGAGTGGTTTCAAAAGTTTAAGAACGGTGAGTTGAACGTCGCAGACAAAGAACGTAGCGGAAGGCCGAAAGTGTACGAAGACGCGGATTTGGAAGCATTATTGTAGGGAGATTCGTGCCAAACGCAAGAAAAACTTGCACTTACATTAGGAGTGACTCAACAAGCAATTTCACATCGTTTAAAATCGTTGGGAATGATTCAAAAGCAAGGAAATTGGGTTCCATATGAACTGAAGCCGAGAAACGTTGAACGCCGATTTTGCACATGTGAAATGCTGCTTGCCAGGCGTAAGCGAAAGGGTTTTTTGCATCGTATAGTTACTGGTGATGAAAAATGGATCCACTACGATAACCCAAAGAAGAGGAAATCATGGGGACCAGCTGGCCATGCTTCAACATCGACAGCCAAGCCGAATATTCATGGAAAAAAACTCATGTTGTCTATTTGGTAGGATCAGCTTGGTGTCGTGTATTATGAGTTGCTCAAACCATACGAAACCATTACTGGGGCTCTCTACCGAACACAATTGATGAGATTGAACCGAGCACTCAAGGAAAAACGCGCCCACTACTAATCCAGACACGACAAAATTATTCTCCTGCATGATAATGCTCGTCCACATGTTGCGGCGCCGGTCAAAACCTACTTGGAAACACCCAATTGGGAAGTTTTACCCTACCCGCCGTATTCACCAGACATTGCTCCCTCTGACTATCCTTTTATTTCGATCGATGACGCACGGCCTGTCTGAGCAGCACTTCACATCATATGAAAATACCAAAAATTGGGTCGATTTGTGGATAGCCTCAAAAGATGAAGCGTTCTTGCAACGCGGTATCCATATGCTGCCAGAAAGATGGCAAACAGTATTGGCTAGCGATGGACAATACTTTGAATAAAACACAAAGTACCGTTCTTTCACAATAAATGCCCGATTTTTTATTAAAAAAAAAACGGCAAAGACTTATTTGTACTCCCAATAAGCCAAAGACGTTTTCGAGGAATGACGTTTAAACTTTTTGTCGAATGAATGACAATTCGATTCTCTTATTTTCTCGTTGCACGTACATAACAGTTTGAATTTTCCTTTTTCTTTCTCAAGTTGATGCTCAATTACTTGATAACGACTGACGTCAAATTTTAATCTGCTCCCCTTCCCTCTCTCTTTCTCCCTCTTGAGATGCTCTTACGTTGATCTTGGATTAGATCGTGTACATATATGTATTATCGTGAGCCCCTTAACTGGATCAGCCCTGTCTATAAATAACTTGAGATAATAGACTGTTATATGTACACACAAATGCAGCTAGGCTATCCCAATTTAAATCTTAACGACGTCGCCCCCCCCCCCCCCTCACCCCACTCCTTGTTCCCCCTTTCACTTCGGTGCCACTTTTCATATGCAAAGATATGCAGAAACAACTTCATTTCGTTCAACATATCCTGCGAAATGGAAACAATTGTCGAAGCTGTAAAACTCGAGCTGCCATTATTCTTACTCTATAAAATTCCATCAGCAAATCACCAACGATGTTTATGATTTGCATACAGAGACTACACGAGCGCGCCTTGACCTGCACGTTCAACGTAAACCAAATTTTCTTTCGGCTTTCGACCTATCCGACATGCAAGTGACTAAAAACAGCGCATGGAATTGTTAGAGAAAACATCAAATAGAAGGAGTAAAAAAGCTGAGTATCTGATGGTATTGATCGAAAAATATTTCGATCGATAGCATCATCAATTAATGGACCAATCAATTTTAATTGAACCAAATGGGTTTATCGAAATTCATAAGATCCCATGTCAACTTTGTCCTAGCGAGTAGAGCTGAGAAATAGCAGCGAATTAATTGTCCTTCAAAAACATAAGTGTACTCGTTCATTTACATAGGTTGAAAGTAAATAAGCGATATTCAATTACGGTCTGAAGCAGGACTGAATTTAAAGGTGTGGAGGCCCCTGATTATGTTTCAAACAAGATGAACATTTTTTAGCATTGAAAATTCTTTTAAAGATGTATATAGGGGGTCTGATTTAGCGAGATGTCATACGAAACTAACGCTACCCCCACTCCACTGCCACTGTGTTGTAACAGAGTGGGGCGAGCTATGGCATGCTGAATGCCTGTGATTGGTTAAAAAATGCTGCATTACATGTAGTCATTTATAGTTACAAATGGTAAATTTCAATTTTGATGTGTGCATTACAATGTTATCAGGATGACAATCATATTTACAGTTTGAGAGAGTGGGAGAGAGAGAGAGGGTGGGGAGGGGGGATGGATGGATGGATGAGAATGTGAAAATGTGGAAATGTGAAAATGTGAAAAATGTGAAAATGCAAAAATGTTCACGTTACAAACGGTAAGTTCCAATTTTGATGTGTACATTACAATGTTATCAGGATGATAATTATATTTACAGTTTGAAAGAGTGGGAGAGAGAGAGAGAGAGTGGGGAGGGGAGATGGATGGATGGATGAGAATGTGAAAATGTGAAAATGTGAAAATGCGAAAATGTGAAAAATGTGAAAATGCAAAAATATTCGCGTTACAAACGGTAAGTTCCAATTTTGATGTGTACATTACAATGTTATCAGGATGATAATTATATTTACAGTTTGAGAGAGTGGGAGAGAGAGAGGGCGGATGGATGGATGTATCGGAATGTGAAAACTTGCAAATGTGAAAATGTGAAAATGTAAAAATGCGAAAATGTGAAAACGCGAAAATGAGAAAATGTGATGGACGGATGGATGGAGAGTGAGAGAGTGTCAATGTGAGAATGTGAAAGAGAGAAACTCTGTAGAGAAACAATGTACGTTGTTCGAAGGTAAAGAAAGAAACGTTTCCTGACATCAGCGAAATTCGATTACAATTATAATGTTTTTCTAATATATTTATGTGAAAATATTCATTTTTTCAGTGTGTAATTATATACTTTATAGTGCAATGAGTGTAATTATAATTTATACACTAAACATCAGTTGGACTTACCAATTGAATCGTTTTTTTTTTCTGTTTTCATTTGTACAATATTAAAATAAACTGTTTTTTCGATAAATAGCACATACTGACCGGTGTAAGCGTCTGGCGCTAAGTACTAAAACTTTCATAGTCGTTCTTTAGCAGATGTAAACAAACAATATGAGTAAACAAACATTATTTTTTTCCGAATACACTGCCAAATGTTAAGAAATGAATGGTTGGCTCAATCCACATGACATTTTGAAAATTATAATTCCTGTATTCCAACGTATACCCTTGCGGATTTTTACGTATTACCGTTCCCAATTGAACCCTTTCCTATCAATCCCTACCCACACTTCGTTAGTCTAACCTAACTTCCGTTGCGTCTAAAGCCCTCTTAAGCTACACTATACCACATTTGCCGAGGGTACGGAAAAACTATGGAAAACCCGTACCGGTATAGACGCCCCTCATATTCTTCTGATTCTCTGGTGCACAATACTTTTACTCAAGTATTTACATCAAAGTATCAGAAGAATTTACACCAAAGTATCATTGGCCTTCCGCGCACTGATTGATGCGCTAGACGGTGCACAGCTAAACGGTCACCGCTCAGAGTATTGGTCATGCGCAACGCTGCTTAACTCGCATTACCGCCGGAGCCGAACCCCAGACCGCACATCCACCGGTGTTGGTTTTAATCCGTGGAATGTATTATTTTATAGAGAATTCATCGTGTTTGGTGTTTTTCATTATTTTTTACAGAAATACGCTTTCAAATATTATTTCCAAAAAGTGCTCCATGAAAGTGTGACGACCTGTTTTTTTCTTTGTCAGATCACCGGAGTGATTTTTTTCACTTGCATACCATTCATCAGGAAACTTTACCTAAAAATTTTTATTGCGGAGCCCCCCTCCCCTAAATCCGGCCTTGACTTGGCATAAGTTTCATCTTAATGATTTATTCTTTACGTTTAATCATTTTAATGATATTGGAGAGGTCCAGTTGAATCAAATGACGGTTTATGAGTTTTTTTTGCAATAAGCCTCAAAAAATCCATACGAGGTATAGACTTATTCTATAGATGACAGTTTTTATAACATATATAATAAAAGACCAAAATTATGCATTTTTATACTTTTATTACGTGATAAAGAAAAAATGTTGTGTCACTACCAACTTGAAAAACTATAACATTATTGATTATTATGAAAGAATCGTAACCTTTTATTAGATTAAAAGAATTAAAAGGATTAAAAATGTTAAAAGATTTAAAAGATCCGTAATCTTTTATCAAACTTTGATAGTTCAATATGAAATATATATGGTTTTCGATGGGCAAGATGGTTTTTTTTTCGTCTAAATGTTTATAAAGGTGTAGATTACGTTAATCCGTTATTAGAAGTGGCTTATCTTAGTTCTAAATAGCTAAAAAAAATTACGTCACCCGTAGCGTGAACGTCTTGCCCATCTAACTGCACGTAAAATTACACACATCAAACTATTTTTTAGCACTGGTATTTTGTATTAAAAAAAAATTCAAAAAATTCGTAGAGACTCAGTATACTCAGTATACCTATATATATATATATATTAAATCTTGGATTATGAGTAACGCTCCAACCTTTGAGCTGTTATTATGTATCTCAATAATTACAATTATTATAATGAATAGTCTTTATGGCAACTATTAAATGTACGAAACATATACACACACACACACATATAAATATATACAAATATCGAAAAAATGATCTCAGCATTTTCGATGTTACCGAAGGGGAGGTCGCGAGATCAGAGATAAAGGAAGTGACAAAGACTTCCTTACACCCATCCCTTCCTCCCCTACCCTTCCTTTTTCCGACGGAGCAAGAGGACGGAACGTCCTTATTGGAGAATTCTGAACAACTCTTAAGAAGAATGGAGAGACGAGAAGATATGCACGCGAATGACCTAATTTCATGGCCTACTCCGCTTATGTACTTCACCACTAACCACCATGTAAGTATAGAATGAAACAAAAAAAAACTATCCTGCGCGACAGAGTGGACGTTTTTTTCTCTTCCTTTTTAATAACAGATATTCTCATACGAACGCTGTAAATGTGGATGGCAAGAGGCCTTTTGCTCTATGTTCAAAGACACAATATACTCGCGCTCAACACATGAAAAACATATCCCCCTATCGCGCGCCTATAGGGTTAAATTTCCCGGGCGACCTTCGGGAAAATATATCCGTATGCATGCATAACGAGATCGCGTTCCATATAGGAAATAGGAGAGCTGCGTTCGCCTATGACCGTGCGACGTGGGAAATTTAACGGAGGTGGTAGCGGTGGTGCAGTATCGAACGAAGACGTCTAAAAGATATTTTCGTTCACGTATGAAAGCGTCCGTGCTCGTATCCCTGCCAATCCTTCGAGATATTCGGTGCCTAGGTATTCTGTCAGATACGAGGATATATACAGGTTAAAAATTATAACGTGGCAATATGTTTTTTGTGGCGTTACATCTAAGTAGAAAAAATGTTTAACCGTTTTTTTATTGGCTTAAATGATGTATAAACATCACAAGAATTATATATAAAAGGAATTATACACGAAAACATTTGTTAACAATTTTTAGAGCGCGTTTTGCGAAGCGTCTTCGCTCTCCAATACACACAAAACAGCCTAAACGGCGAAACTAGCAATTTGGAGTCGTTTAGTCCAGTTGTAGAAAATATCTACTACGACCTAATAACTGAAGACCTACTGTCAAAGTGCCTCTATAGGTACACGCAGAATTCAAATGAGAGCTTCAGTTCTGACGTGTGGACAATAGTTCCTAAATCAGTTTCTAGCGGTAGGAAGATTATCGACACAGGAACCGATATAAGAACTATAATTTTTAACGAGAGTTTCAAGGAACTTCCTGATGTAACGACTGTCTTAGGATTGAAGATTGGCTATGACAGTTACAATTTTTTCCACGAATTTGACGAACATCTCGTCAGCGCTTCGGAACGCTCGTCATCGAGATCGAGAAAAGATGCTCGAAAGGACCTTTCTTCAGCCAGGAAAGATACTGAGGAGCACAGTTTAAACCCGGAAGGCATGCTTTATGGTCCTGGCCAGCCGAATGAAGGCTAAAATCAGTAAGCCTCTATTTAAAAAATTTCATGTAGAAAAACAGTTGTGAAACTTTAAACGTGTTTTTTTTTCAAAACGCGTTTTTTAAATTGGGCATAATTCATGGGATTGGGATTGGGATTTTAGCTCTAACTTCTTAGATAGATTCCCTAAAGAAGTACAGACGATTTTTTAATATTTCCATATTTTTTAAAATCGTGTATACTTCTGTAGCCAAATTATGTGCGTGACTATTTCTTAAAATTGTTATTCTTCCTGCTGCCTCATAAAAGTACTGCTTCATCCCGCAGAGCGCCTAAAAAAACTCGGTGTAGCCTGAGCCACCAGTGTAGACTGGGCCGTCATTTTGCATTTTTTTTTCATAACAATTTGTTTTTGTCTACGTAAACACATGTAGGATAAGCCCGCTAAACTGCATTTTCATTGCGTTTTAAGTATTCTCAAACAAAAATGTCCAAAAGTCCCATTTTTCGGTGAACCACATAGATGTAACGCCTTAGAGGCTGGCGCGGACCTTTGTGAACACGAAAAATATGATACCCGACTAGAAATTTTCATAGGGACAACCCTATACGGCATAAGGACCTTTTCAGGTGAACCCTAAATGCGGAATGCCTCTCAAGGTCCTGATAAAGATAGTATTGGGACAACCCTGCGATAGGAAGTACCGATAACGTCCTTATAACGTTTTAACAGAGTTATCCCATTTGGGGTTTGGATAAGGTAATGATGAAAGGTCTCAACAATGTTTATTTAGGGGTATTCACATAAGTCATAGGTGAACATATGAACCTTATACTTCGCAATAATAAATCGATATACAAATACATTTTTGATAGATACTGCAATAATAAGTGGATCTTATGAGATTTTTTTTTCATTGTAGAACTTTTCTTATTTTTTTATTCGGAATTTTTTTCATTTTTATTCGGAACTTAATTTTTCATTTTATTTTGTTGTGCGGTATTTTGTTTTAAAAGTAAACAATACCTTAAAATTTTATCTTACCTATCTGTGGAATGGAGGAGGTGGGGATGAAAACTTGAAACGGCATATATATAGAGGAAGAGAGGGAATCGGTGTACGCATAAAATGTTGAGAGCCAGGCAAAGCAAAGAATTAACTCGATTACGAGTAAGAAAACATCGTGCCCTTCGCGGTTTATCAGCAAAAAACAATCGCTTATCAATTGAAACGTCTAATTGGGAGACTGAAGAACAGTCGAGTGATGAAAGACCGGAAGATTTTGGGGCTAGGCACAGTGACAATGATTTTGAGGTTAGGCACAGTGACAGTGATTTTGAGGTTAGGCACAGTGACAATGAACAAACCGAAGAACAGCCAAGTGAGGAATTTAATCGTGTAGTAGTGGAAAACAGTGATGAAGATAACTTTTTTGACGATGATAATGTTGGGCATCATGAAGATGATAACGATGAAGAAGCAGCGAGTGAAAATGGAGAATTCGACACACTCGAAAATATCAAAAAATGGGCTCTGCGAACCCAAGCAATCCCCCACTCGCGCTTACAACTGTTGCTCAATATTTTAAGAAAACAGGACTATCCGAATTTACCGAAGAGTGTAAAAATATTCCTAGGTACGAATAAAACGAACCGCGTCATCGAACAACTCGGCGTCGACGGAAGGGGTGAATTTGTATATTTTGGCATCAGAGAAAATCTTATAAAGTGCGTGAACACGACTTTACATGCAACAAATTTTTATAACGTTCTAAAAAATTCCCAACCCAAATCCATGCAACGCTACTGATTTCAGTGGGTTAATGGTAGGACCGGTTAGGGTAGCCCGATAAGAACCCAACAAAAAATTGGGCTTACCCGAGGCAAAACCTGACAGAACCCAAAGAAAACCCTAGAAGATCGTTACACACCCTATAAGAACCTGATAGGGAAGCCCGATAATGACCCAACAAGGAATTGGATTGACCCAGCAATGAACTGTACAAAAACCTAACGTCAATTTCTAGTCGGGTATTTGATGGTTTTTCAAGTGCTAGGAGAGAGTGGGAGACAATGTGTCATGGGGCACAGTAAGCCATATGCGGTTTCTCGGAGGTTTGTAGCTCGTAAATTCCAAAATTTTATGTCTTGGACTGCAATTTATATTAGATTTCGTCAAGCCTAAAAGAAAGTCGATAGCAGCTCACAAAGGATTATTGAGAATTAAAAATCGATTTGAGGCATGGAAAAAAAAATTTCGCTCGCCGGGAAAACGTAAAATATGACGACACTTTCTGTAGCGGCTCCGGTTTTCGGTCCTAATCGATAGTTATATTATTTATAATGCACTCGGTGACATGGGTTTTTCCATTCGTAGTTTAATTAATAGTTATTTTCATCAATAATCAAATATTTTACTAGTGGGGTACAATGTGTCACCGAGTGGTGGGGCAAAATGCGTCAACTCCCAATGAGGAAACAAGGAAGTGACGACGCTCCGAAGAAACGCAATGTGTCACGGGCAATTGTCAACCACATGCGATTTGTCAGAGTTTTAGCTTGTAAAATCCGAAATTTTTTGTGTTGGTCCGTGATTTATATCAAGTTTCGGCTGGCCTCAAAGAAAGTCAATAGCAGCTCACGAAGAATTATTCAAAGTACAAAATTAATTTGAGCCTCGAAAAAAAAATTCGCTTGCTGGGAAAACGTCAAATATTGTGGGGCAATTGTGTGGAGCACAATGTATCATCGAGTTGTTGAACACAATGAGTCGAATTCCAATCTTATTGGCAAATAACACCCGCTGTGAAACTATCGGTATGTATAAAAATCTGTTATCTATGTTAGGAAAATATAAGAGTTTCAACCGGCTCGCGGTACCCTACGTTTCGCAGCACTTGACACACTGCACCCACCTATTTGACACATTGTACCCCACCCGTGCGGCACAATGAGCCAATCCGCAATTTTTTTTCGAACCCATAATTTTAGGGTTTTTAATCTTTTTGCAAAAAGATACGGTAGCTTTATTGCACGCACAAAGGTCTATAAAATCGATTATGACCTTTTTTTTCTAATCAGACCATTTTGGTACGAGTAAAAATTCGATAGAAAAAAAGTGACAAACTGTGCCCAACCTCCCCCT
Organism: Ophion ventricosus; assembly: GCA_963932345.1. Lineage (NCBI taxonomy): Eukaryota > Metazoa > Arthropoda > Insecta > Hymenoptera > Ichneumonidae > Ophion > Ophion ventricosus. Next base: position 10,972,646 of record OZ010715.1, on the reverse strand, counting down.
ATTCGAAAAAGAATATAGCGTATCTTTGTGATTGAGTGCCAAAAAAAATTATGCATTCTACAAAAAAAAATCAAAATTCTGTTTTGAGTTCAGCAGATTAAAGATTCTTAAATGGCGAATGCGGAACATTCATAATTTTTTTTTTCAAATGGAATTTAATTCTATATATCTACTTTAAAATGTATTTCTCATAGTTTTTTCTCGATGACGTTATGCACGAAAAAAGTTTTTCAAGAGCGTTTTGTATTTGGATTATCTTCGTTCTGCTGTAGTTAAATGAAATTTTGATTTTTTTAAGAATGCTCAATCTGTTCTGGCAAATACTACTCATCACAAAAATACGCGAATTTTTGTCAAGGACAACCATTGAAAAATTATATTTTTCTCGGTCGCAACAGCTCGGAGCAATATCTTTCGAAAACACATGGCCACTTTATAATTGTCACCCTGTATATATGTATATAATCGTGCGGAAAGAATATGTTGAACCCATTAAACAATAAAAAAAAATGCATTTCTTAATTAGCAATACTATCCAAAAATCTTTTTGTAGACTGAAATGAGTGCGTGTGTGTACCTAAACGAATACAAACAAATACGCATACAGACTAGACAGCCATACACGCAAAACAATTCTATATTAAAACGAAATAGACGATGTACCACGTGACATACGAGTGCGAGAAAGATGGATGAAATTTTCGAACAGAGATTTCTTAGAGGTGAAGAATATTTAGGGAAAAAGAAAATCGTTATGCTCTGTGTCAGGAAACTGTCTAGAAAATGATGCTTTATTTTTCCTAAAAAAAATTAACAATTTGTGAACTAACGTTAATCTCATACGTCCCCTTAAGAGGAACGAATGCAAGCAAGCAATCGCCGTTTTACCTTTAGGCCACGAGTGTCTACAAGCGTGTAACGTGAGCGCCAAATGAATGAAACACAAAAAAAAGACGAAAAAACGCAAAATAAACAGCCAAGGGGTGAGAGAGAAATGTGAAAAAAGCAAAGACGAGAGAACCGGTGGTGTGTGTGATATGCAAAAAAAATGTATATACATATATGTTTGTGTGTGCGCATATGTGCATATGTAAAAGTCTCGCGCTGCCGAATGCGGAGGTCGTTCATTGTTTCTGCAGAAGAAAGAGAAGGATTGAGGCTTGGTTCTGAAATAGAAAAGTAAAAATAAAACAGAAGAAGGATTTGTCGACCAAAAATTAATCTTTCCGACACACGGCGGTTTGGCTTTATTATGCGTATACGCCCCCCCCCCCCCGGCCCGACCGATACATTTTCAATTATTAATCATATTATAGAAGGCAACTTCTTAAATTGTTGCGCACATCCTAGGAGTGGCATCGAATAGTGTTGAAATTATAGGATGAAAAAAGATAAAAATAATCGTTTATTTCTAGCACTGAGTAGGCTTCAAAGTTGAATGTCTTCAAAATCAATATCCCTTAAATATATATATGTATGCACTTATTTTTTGATGCCGTCCCTAAAGCGCGTGCAACCCAAAAAGAAATTCAATCGGGTAGGACCAATCTGAAGTCTTCAGCCCAATAGATTTGAGAAAAATCTCGTCGGAGCAAAATCGTTCGCTGATTACGTATTTTTCGAGGCAGGAAAGATGGTCATTACTGGAAGTAAGATTGGTATATAGAGAGACTTCGATAGGGATATAACATAGGGGAAAGGTGACTTTGAAGACATTCGACTTGGAGTATCGTTCTCATATAGCAGTAGACTAATCGTCGCCATACTGAACAGTGCATGTCCATCAGAGTGTCGTAGAAATAAGGTATTTGTGTGCTAATATTATGTCAAAGTGCAGTAAATTTAATATCAAACGATAATTACAGTGAATTTTCAGTGATTTTATTCAATTTGATTTTCAAGATATACTTTCTTAAGAATAGTATACTTTTTCAAGATAAGATTTACACTTTTTAAAGTTCCACTCATTTTGTATATCTATATTGTAGGGAGATACAATTTTTTCGACTTTTCACTCCCTCCTAAGGGTGTGTTCCGGTTCTCGACAATAGTCTAATTTTTTTATGGCCCAGTTTTTTGAGCTCCTTCATCTAAATGTCGAAAAAGTAAATGGGCAATCTACGTACATTCGTAGATACGACTCTTTTGATGTTTCACCCCCTTCCAAAGGTGTGTTCCAGTTCTCGAAAATAGTCTAATTTTTGTATCGGCCAGTTTTTTGAGCTCCCTCGTCCAAATGTCGAAAAAGTAAATGGGCATTCTACGTACATTCGTAGATACGATTTTTTTTGTATCAGCCCCTCCTAAGGGTGTGTCCCGGTTCTCGACAATAGTCTAATTTTTTTATGACCCAGTTTTTTGAGCTCCTTTATCTAAATGTCGAAAAAGTAAATGGGCAATCTACGTACATTCGTAGATACGACTCTTTTGAAGTTTCACCGTCTTCTAAGGGTGTGTTCCGGTTCTCGAAAATAGTCTAATTTTTTTATGGCCCAGTTTTTTGAGCTCCTTCATCTAAATGTCGAAAAAGTAAATGGGCAATCTACGTACATTCGTAGATACGACTCTTTTAAGGTTTCACCCCCTTCTAAGGGTGTGTTCCGGTTCTCGAAAATAGTCTAATTTTTTATAGGCCAGTTTTTTGAGCTCCCTCATCCAAATGGCGAAAAAGTAAATGGGCAATCTACGTACATTCGTAGATACGACTCATTTGAGGTTTCACCCCCTTCTAAGGGTGTGTTCCGGTTCTCGAAAAGTCTAATTTTTTTATGGCCCAATTTTTTGAGCTCCCTCATCCAAATGTCGAAAAAGTAAATAGGCAATCTACGTGCATTCGTAGATACGATTTTTTTGAAGTTTCACCCCCTTCTAAGGGTGCTTTCCGGGACGCGTATATGGCTGATACGTGTTTTTTGTACACCAAACACATAAAGGAAATAGTTTATTACCAAAAATTACGAACTTGAAAAAAAGAAATTCGTTGCATGGCAACGATGCAAACTTCAACAATATCCAATAACATAATTGTCTATTCCTCAAAAATACATTTTATTTAAAATACGAAAAATGATTTAGGAGAAAGACAAGTGCTCGTGTTCGAGTTTCAACCCGAACTCTCTGTTGAACAATACCGCACGTTAATAAACGAGGGACGAGGCGCGTTGATAGGCCTTCAGTACCGGAGTGGTTACATTTCTTATGTTTATGATCATCTCAGCATCTACATCGTGTACATTTCTTAAGTCTTAACTTAAATCTACAGTCAATTACATTTCTTATGTATTAACCGGAATATTCGTCTTAGGCGCTACAATATATTATGTTTAGAGAATGCAAAGTACAATATTCGATAGAGTCCATCAGGAATCGTATCGGATTCCGTCCGAAAAAAAATGGAAAACCATTAGGATTCGAATTGGATTCCAATGGTCAATCTCGGTTAGAATCCAATTTACGAGCGTGATGTTTTAGTATAAGGATCTAATGCGATGATCCATTGGACTCCCATTAGGAAATGGGAACAGGTATAGGAATCTAATGGGATCCGCACGACAATTTCTGCACAGGTGTCAGCATATTTATATAAAGTGTACTTCAAGCGCTCTCCTATCCCCAAAATCAACGATCCGTTTCGAGAAAACAACATCTAGGATCGTCCTCAAAACAGCAAGATGTGCTGATAGCCAATATTACAGACTCGTAGATATGACGGGGGCTCAAAATATGCTTTCCCGATGTATATATATATATATATTGTATATTTATTAGGTTGACGTGCAACGTTGGAGACGAGCGTTTCAAACAGGATCGGATGATCGATCGCATCCGATTCCATAAACCGGCCCGAGAATTTAATTAAAAGTTTCGCCAAAGCGACGAGGACACCGACGCCGACAGTATATACCTATGGCGAACGACCTACACACGTAGCCGAAGAACGGCTCAGACTGTGTACACCCCCGGATACTGTATAGCGGCCTCGATTGATGGCCCCTCGAACTCTGCCAAGTCTCGATACACAGATTACAGGCTATGCCAGATTTTCAGAAAGTCGAGCTCGAAAACTTCACCAGGGGCCATAGGTATCCGATCGCTGAATTTTACAAACCATTTTTTATCCCCGCACGATGAGATGTAAATCTCATTCCCGCAGTATCCCGGGGAGATATTGTCGTACGAATCCAATTGGATTCCTATACTTGTCTATTCTCCCTGATAGGGATCTAATGGGTCGTCACATTGGATCTCTATACAAGAACGTCACGCTTGTACATTGGATTCTATTCAGAATTCCCCATTAAAATCTAATGTACGAGTCCAATTTAAATTCTAGAGGATTGCCACATTATCGAACAAAATCGTTGAATTTTCTAAACAACGTATATAGATATACAAAATGAGTGGATATTAAAAAAGTATAAAATTTATCTTAAAAAAGTATAAATCGCTGAAAAAAGAATATCTTATAAATCGATTTGAATCACATAACTGAAAATCCCCTTAAATTATCGTTTGTTATTTACTTGATTGCACTTTGACATAATATTAGCACACACTCACCTGCTCACGAAGCATGCAGGTTATGTTTCGACACACCAAGTTTTTTCTCGTAACTTTTCACATAGTTTCGGTTCGAGCGTGGTAAGAATTCTCAAAAGGCGTTTATTCGAGAACAATGCAGAATCCCATCGAATCCCGATGAGGACTCCCTACGTGCGGTGCCCCTAACAAATACCCTATAGAGATGTGGTAAATCCCCAGAGCAATCTGGGGACTCCCCAACAAATTTCTGCACGGGATCGCGTTTGGGTTTGTTTGGATCGACGGTTGATAATATTGATATTTGCATTCAATACCATCAACCTGCGATAAAAATTCTTTCTTTTCATCCCTCCACCTTGCTCATGATCCAGAAACCTTTCTGGTAGACATAGGTCTGCAAAAAAAACGGTCAACTTTTTAGACTTTTGTAGGTTCCCTTCGGGTATAAGAGTCCGAAAGATCGTTTCGATGATTTCCGAATGCTGAATCTGCCGAGAAATAAATCGGGAAATCGTCACAAAATCAATGTTCATTGCATTCCAAGGAACCAAGCATAAATGTAATTTTTGATTGCGCGCCCACCCGAGCAGAAATTTGTTCAGGGTGAAATCCGGACCGGATCAGGCTGCCACAATAGCAAATCCGGGCCGGATCAGGCAAATTTAGTCCGGCCCTGATCAGGGATGTAACGCTTTTGCAAATTCAGGTCCGGATCAGGCACCTTATCAGGCTCTGATCAGGCGCTTTATCAGGCCCGGATCAGGCACCTTACCAGGCTCGGATTAGGCACTATATCTGGCTCGGATCAAGCAACTTATCTGGCCCGGATCAGGTGCCTCATCCAGCCTGAGACATGCGTGTCATCTGGCTCAATCATTTGATTAATTTTTTGTTTAAAAATAGATCAACATTTATTAAATTATTATCGCAGTTACACGTTATCAAGCTTACTGACGTTATTAAAAATATGAAACATATGAAAACATTTTTTTTAAGTTAAAGTTTTTATTTTACTTGACTTGATCGTTTAGTTTTTGTTCCGGTTTTGGCGATGACCGTCCCAATCTTTCCGGCCCAATCTGTCCGGCGCAAATCATGCGTGCCTGATCAGGGCGCCTTATTGATACCTGATAAGGCTTCTATACGGCGCAAATCAGGCGTGCCTGATCAGGGCGCCTTATTGATCCCCGCTCAGGCCCCTGTCTGGCGCAAATCAGGCGTGCCTGATCAGGGCGCCTTATTGATCCCTGCTCAGGCCCCTGTCCGGCGCAAATCATGCGTGCCTGATCAGGGCGCCTTATTGATACCTGATAAGGCTTCTATCCGGCGCAAATTAGGCGTGCCTGATCAGGGCGCCTTATTGATCCCTGCTCAGGCCCCTGTCTGGCTCAAATCAGGCGTACCTCATCAGGGCGCCTTATTGATCCCTGCTCAGGTCCCTGTCTGGCTCAAATCAGGCGTACCTGATTAGGGCGCCTTATTGATCCCTGATCCGGCCCTGATGGATCCTCAGGCAGCCTGATTAGATTTCTGCTCGGGCAACTAATCCCCGGGCAAATGGCATCCGATGTTCCATCCGCGATGGCCCCATATGTATACGGTACAATGCCGGTTGCTTATTCGCGACGCCGCGTCTGAAAAATCACTTCGAGCTCACTCTCGGAGTTGCATCGAGGACGCGTGTTTGCAGTCGCGCATAAACATCGAACAGAGGAACTATCGGGAGCCGAGGAGACAGCGGTAAGAGAAAAAGCGTTCGAGCAGATGAGCACGATCGTACGAAAAGAGGAGATGCGTCGAAGAATTGCTGGAAGAAAGATGAGTGGGATTGAGAGCCAGAGGGGTTGCTTTTAGCCAAGGACTGCAGAGAGAGGGAGAGAGAGGGAGAGAGAGAGGGGGAGAGAGAGAGGGGGGGAGAGAGAGAGAGAGAGAGAGAGAGAGAGAGAGAGAGAGAGAGAGAGAGAGCTCCCTTCTCTTAAGGGAGGTTAAGGATTCGAGGTAGCCCAGAGCAATGCGCCGGTCGATATGCCTCCGCAACCCCCTCTCCTCTTACCGGAGAACCGCTCAGGGGACGAGTGTGGTGGTGATCGCGTTGGTGGCGCACGCGGCGAGGCACAGCCCTGATCTGCCTATAACCGGAAGTGCGAGGCTTTTGTCGTGGAACACGCGCCAGAGACAGCGAAGGGGAAAGGTCAAGAGGGGAGGGGGGTCGAACCACCAGAAACCGACCGTCGACCCCGTACAGCACGACAATCGTGTCCTTTTTATTTCTCTCGTCGCGCTCCAACCTCCGTATTACGGATTTTATTTTCACACTTTGTATGAGAACTAGGAAGGAGGGCGCAAAATGAGATTTCACGTGTACGAAACGTATGACGAGCTTACCGCGGAGTCGCCAATGGCAAACGGTATAACTTTCGCGTTTCCATATTTCTCTTTACCTCGCCGGCCCCTCTGGCCAACCACAGCTTTTTCATTTTTGAGAAAAAAAATTGCATTTTTTCTTGCATTGCCGCTTCGTATGCCCTTGAGAATATTTACGATCTCCTTTCACTTTTATGCCGCACTTTGCCATTTCGCTATCGGGAACTCGGTAAAACTGTCTCGCGCATCGGTAAATTCATCACGGAAGCCGGTGCACGGCTAAGCGCACCCATCCAACTATTGGTCTACACCAACGCTGCTCAACATGGGAGTTCCGAAACCGCAGATCGATTTTCTTTTTCCTTCATTATATTCCCAGGGTATACTCTCCTTTTGTCCAAATGATTCGTAGACTGATCAATCTGTATTTTTATTATTATTATTATTATTACAATGAAGATAATGTTTAACGTCTCCGTGGCCTAAAAACTGCATCAGGGAGGAAGAAAGAGTAGTCGCAAATTGCAATCCATCAAAATGGGGAAAAGAAGTAAAAGAAGCAATGAAAAGCGTAGGTGAGGGAGAAATCTGACAATTCATATGAAATGGAAATATAAGGGAGCTAGAAAAAAAATTGAAAGAGGCATAAAAATTGAAGACATTTTGGCAAGGAAAAAAGTGGTAATGTCGAGAGGGACGGGGGAAAAAAGGGTATGCAAACTTCAAATGTAGAATATGCAAATAGGCTATTGAAAATTTAAAACACATTCGCGAGTGTACAGAAGTCAAGGGAAAACTCAACCTACGAAATAGTGAAGAAACTGTAACAATGGACAGTGTGGAATTCTTAAGGGGGGGAAAACCCTTTACAATGTTCAAAGAATTAATTTTTTTCACTCATTTCGAAAGAAACATATTGAAAGTATACTGGAAAATCGAAAAATAGAAATATGAAATATGTACGAAGTAATAGCACACAGTGACGACCGCGCCGGGACCGCATGCTTTGAACTAGGGAAACTTTAAACGCAATTATCTCGAAACTGCATTTTCAAAAACTGCTCATTTTATAGCTCGAAAAGTTATTGATCGATTTGGCTGAAATTTTGGGAGGTTTCTCACTATAGCATTATCGGAAGGATATACCTAAAGTTTTAAGGTTATCGCGTAAATTAATTACTTTTTTTAGGGTAAAGATTGTGAATAAAGAAAGAATTGTGAAAGAAAATGGTGAAAAATATGAAAATTTAATTTAAAAGCCTACTTAATTTTTAATTTTATACTTTTTTTTTATAGGTATATCCTTCCACATCACATGTCAATAATCGAAAAATTTTTTCGATTTCTGTTTCAGATCAATAGAAAAAATCAGACAAATAGAGAATTTTTCGATATCACGCAAGAGACGCCTAAAGGAATACCTTATAACGCCGATATTTTGCTTTGTTTAAAAAATTCTTCAACACATGAAAGTTATAATAAGATAATGTCAAAATTTAAAAATGATGCGATTATTTTATCACCTTTAAAAAAATTCATGAAAAATGACTCATTTTCGGGCGTCTAAACGGCTTTCTAAAGGGATTAATATCTAGCTAGACAAAATTCAATTTATGCACTTAACATGACAGGCTCAAAACTTGCTCAAAACAAGAATAGGCAAACCATATTTCAACGAAACAAGGTTTGCTTTCCAAGAAGTCGCGTCGAACAATAGAAAAAAAGGCGATTTGCCGACCGCGCGTTCGATGTTTGCTCCATGAATACCCTATGTTACTGTGCGCTAGTAGTGATTGAGTGTTGTTATCGTTTTCTTGCGAGTCTTGAGGTAAGTTCACAACAGATTCTAAAATATATCTTTAAACTAAATAGTGAGCACACAGTTATGAAAACAGTTGTGAGAACACAGTTAGTGTTAGACTTTTAGTACATTATATCGGACTATATCGGTTTGATGTTATATTTTTCTGTAAACTTGTAAACTCTACGAAACATGTTCATTTGTTTGCGGAAGTTTGCGAAAGTCAACATTTTTTTTCATTTTCAAATTCATGGGTGGATGCTTTGTTGCATCATATATTACAAAAACTTGGTGATCGCTTATTCCCGCATGAAATTATAAAAAAATTAAAATAAAAAACAAGAAGTTATTGTCAAAAAATTGATGAAAAATGGTCCAGGTTGTTTTGGAATTTTATCTTATTGTATGTTGTAATGACTAATGATGTTTTTACATCCCTATATTACGTATGTAATGTTGAATATTATATACATTTAGAAACCGGCAAAACAACTATTTGATAGCATTGGGCATTACGAGAAACTCTTTAGGATAGATATAAGCAAACCGTTGTAATGTAAACACAAGGGTCTATAAAAAATAAATACTACTATACTATTCAACTCCTTCCCTTCATTCCCAAACTATTCACAGCCCGACTAGAAATTTTCATCAGGCAGCCTGAATACTGATCAGGACGCTATCATGCTGCGGTCTGGAATGCCGTAATGGGGCAAGCCTGATCGGTGCCGGATGCCGACCGGTTCGGTGAAACCGTCGTACGGTAGAAAGAAGGCTACCATACTGCGGCCTGATCTGGGTGTCTTTTTACTCCCGTAAATCAGGCAATACGGATATGGCCCTACTAGGGCTTGACCTAATAAGGCCCTATTGGGACTTGCCTTACAACTACCTCAGCATTCCATCAACGCACATAACCTCCTATATCATACGTCGAAATTTTCATTCAGCAGCATATTATCTTTGAAGTTTTTACGTTTTTCAAAGGTGTTGTGGACTGTGACGAAAAAAAACGTTATGCAACTCGGGTGCGTGTTAGAAGATTCCGCTGCATTTCGAAATCTCAAAACACAGTATAAAATCGGACATCGTCGTGTGAACAAGATATGTATAACCTAAAAATATAAATGGACGTTTAATACGTTATTAATGCTTAAATTCCTAGAAAAAAGTTGTTCTTCACCAAGTTCACGTCTAAAAAATACGAGCTAATAATTTACGAGACGTTTGAATCGAACGAGAGTACATTTTCCTCTATTTTCCGTCAAAAGATTTTGAGCAAGCCGTAAGAAAAGTAATTGATAATGCCAAGGATTGGGAGGGCACCGGGCGGTTCGGAATAAAAACACTTCAACACAAAACATAAATGGAATATTATTTATAATCATCTCTATACTATTTTTAATTAATCTGATTACAATTTTTTTAACTTTCCTTAATAAAAATTATATTGACATATACATTCTAGGCCTTGTATAAATATTAGGTGTATGACTTAATTTTTACAGATTTTTTCTTCGAGCTTAAACTTATATTTAGAATAGAAATATTTTCGCAGTCTTTTGTGGTTTTGAAAAGATCGGACGCAAGGTTTCAGAACACCGAACGACAAGTCTACGTGAGTTACATAACCTCTCAAAATAGCAGAGTTTACGATGGCAACTGATAAACAGCACATTCGGCACTGCATTTTATACGAATTCCAACAAGAAAAAATGCTTCTAAAGCACGGGAATCAATTTGTAGTGTTTTTGGTGCCAACGTTGTGTCTTATGAAACGTGTAATTATTGGTACAAACGTTTTAGAACTGGTGATTTCGATCTTAGTGACCAGCCGCGCCCTGGACAGAATATGAAGGGTGTGTTTTATTATGAACTCCTGAAAACTGGTCAGACGGTGACTGCGGAACGCTACAGCCGACAATTGAACAAACCGAGCGAAGAACTTGATCAGAAAAGGCTTTTTACTGGGCAAGGAAGCAGGCAAGTCATACTGCTGCATACCAACGCTCGACCTCACGTTGCTCGCGCGACTCAGAAGACCCTCTTGAACTTGGGATGGGAAGTTCTCCCGCACGCGGCATATTCACCAGACTTGGCCCCATCCGACTACCATTTGTTCCGGTCAATGCAGCACGCCTTAGTGGATAAGCAGTTCAAAACGCTGGACGATGTGCGTAAATTCGTCGATGACTTTATCGCCTCGAAGCCCGCAAGTTTCGTTCGCGACGGCATTCGTATGTTACCTGAGAGATGGTGCAAGGTCATAGAAAACGACGGACAATATTTCCAAGATTAAGTTCGTTGTTCTCTATTTTTTTATATTAAATAAATTTGCTGGAAAATCTGTAAAAATTAAGTCATACACCTAATATACTGTAGACTGTGAAACCGGTGCAGTGGTCTAGTGGTTAGCGTGCTTGCCACTAAACCTGCGGACCGGGAGGTCCCGGGTTCGAATCCCAGTCGCGTACATTTCGTCGTGAAATGTTTTTCTTCGGCATTTCGCGGCGAAATAAGACTAGTTCCACGACTGGGGGGCGAACTTGATGACGGCTGTATTGGTATAGGTTTTCCGCAGTTTCCCTATACCCATGACAGAAATGTCATGATGAATATGATATAGAGGGGGAAGTCGGCTGCGGCCGCAAGGTGGGGGATGGAAGGTAGACGGGGGAATTGTGGAGGGGAGGTGGGAATTGTGGAATCAGGAAGATATAGAAGGGCGAACTGGAATGGATGACAGACCGAAGTTGAGATAGGGGCTCGTAAAAAAGGGTAAGACCCTGTACGACTGGAACAAACCAATAAAAAAAAAAAACTGTAGACTGTGTATGTGTACGAGCATGTACGTGTACTGGCTACGTAAGGAAGTATTATAAGGACCTGATCAGGTAACATTATAATTACCTGATCAGGCAGCATTATAAATGCCTGGTCAGGCAACCGGATAACGGCCTGATCAGACAGCCAGATAAGGCCCATATGTGACAGAACATTACACTTTCATCGAGCCGCTATCGGGTTCCCTTATAACTATATGCTACCAGGGCAGTCAGGCAACCCGAAAGCGTCCCGAATCGGACCCTATTGAAATTTCTACGTGGGAGGCTTTAACTAAGTTCGTAATAATAATATCGATAAAGTTAATGTTCAATGCCAATACGTATATAAATTTTCGTGCATTTTAGCTCGACTCTCACTTGCTCTCTCGGCCTCTCTCTCGTTCACCGCCTCTCATACGACATGGATATCTAGCTTTGAATTTCTTATGTATGTTAAAGAGCCCGGAAAGAAGACGAGTGCGAGACACGACCATGACTCGTAGTAGTCTCTTATCTACTCGTCTTCTTTTGTTCTCTAGGTCGCTTTGTTTTCGCAGAGTCCGCCACCGTCACGACACAACGCGTACGACCCACCAAGGTGCACACAAGGGTACCGTTGGAAAATGGAAAAGTTGCGAGTTGGGATATAATATATATATACATTTTTAAAAATATATATATATACATATGTATGACTTTCACACTAATGCAAAACGTCACCTGTAGGTACTATTCAATATGTGCAGCCACTAATTAGTCACATATAGAGAGGAAAAAAGTGCTAGGGGATGAAAAGTCTTATCGTTGCGACAGTGGGTCGAGTTATTCCGCTCCATTTTTTCTCTTTGCTCTCTCTCTCTCTGTCTCTCGCTTTCTTCGCTCCCGCCCCGTTCGAAAACGTATGCAAACGAATGCGCTCGTAGTGCATTTGTTTGCATACGCTTTCGCTTCGCGATTGCAAAAATTGATTTGACGTTTCGGGAGATTCTGAATTTTTTGTGCGACGGCTATTTTTTATTTTCGAGTAAATTGAACGCGTTGCGTAATACCGCAAAAGGAACTCACTCTCGTAAGCTTAAGGAGTGAGGGCTAGTCAGCATTTAAAAAAAATCGCTCATTTTTTTGCATTTTCTCAAAGTACAGCATTTCAAAAGTATTCTCTGAATTTTAGACAAATCGGAGCATTATTCATCAAGATATACAACTTTGAGCAACGTTGTATATCTTATACAACTTTGTAACGAAAAAAGAATGCGTTGGTCATGTTCAGAAACGAATCAGTACGCGTCTACGTGGGTGTAAAAAGAATAACAAAAGACTCGGCGGTAAAGGAAAACTTACTGGCAAAATGATTGATAAATTGTCAGAATATTTTGGTAAGGCTATTCGTGATAATTTTGATTCTGTTGAAAAACTGAAAACTGCCATTTGGGCCACGTTCTATCACTATAGTTCAACCGACGCAAACCCGCTTCATCACAAATGTCCAACAAGTGCTCACTCGTGGTGTACGTATCAGCGTGCAGAAGCAGAGAAGAAGTTGTGCTCTTTCAAACACGATTACAATGCCTTGCCAACGAATGTATTAGCTGCAATAAAGCCTATTTACGAAGATCTTACAAAAGACGAATTACTACAAAGATGTATAGGAGGATTTACTCAAAATAGTAATGAAAGTTTTAACCAGAGCGTTTGGAAGGTCATCCCAAAAACGTTACCTGCCAGCTTCACCACTGTTAGCATAGCAGCCAACATTGCTACCTGCACCTTCAACGAAGGTTCCTATAGCTTGTTAGCAGTTTTTGATGCTATGGGGATCAAGTTAGGATCAAACGCCCACAATTTTGCCACAAAGGAGGACTCTGTTCGAGTTGAACTGGCTAACCGACGTTCGGCGGAAAACACTCGAGAGGCCGGGAGTAGTTCGACGACGGAAGAAAATCGCTTCTACTGCGACTGCTAAGGCGAAAGTAGGGTCACTTTATGGTGCCGGAATAAATGATTCAATGTAAGTCCAAAAATAATTTTTTTATTTGCATGTGAATTGTACTTAAAACTTTAAACGCGTTTTTCTCGAAAGCACGTTTTCAAATTCGGTGATCACTGTAACTCCAGAACGGCTTGACCGATCGTTTTCAAATTTGTATCACTTATTCTGTACATAATTGTCCCCTGGATGGACGAAGGATTTTTATCGGCGGTGAATAGTTTTTTTTATAACTGAAAATATGAGTGAAATTTTGGTCGAACAACAAGTTTCTACTTTAAACATCCGCCATTTTGTAAAAATTCGAAATTTTCATTAACCCTTCGTCCATCCTGGGCCCAACATGATTTACTAATGATCCTCGTTAATTTTTTTGGTTTAAGATGGTCCAGTGATGAGCAGCAGTGATCACCGCGAAACACCTTTTTTTCTGGACCCCTCGCAGACTGACTGCATCTCGTATTTATCATTATTTTTCAATGAAAATTTTACTGTAGCTACTAGAAATATTGATTATTCATATGGGAAAACGTTTTTCACTAAATGATAAAACCTGTAAAAAAAATCCCCAAAAAAGCATTTTTTTCGGCGTTACAAGCAGCCCTCACCCCTTAAGGCCATGTGTCACACGTCCAGTCGGTAAAAATCCTACTGCTAAGTTTTCTCCTAGACGGATCATATTTCGGGCAAAAGAAGAAAAAGCGGTTGTTCGTCGTTCAACAGAGCGGAACGTGTTTCTTTTCTTTTTTCCCAAAAATCAACCGTTTCAGAAATCATTGGGAATCTGCAAATCAGCTATCTCTCTCGCACTCATGGCCGCTCGGTCAGTGTGACACTTGGCCTTAAAGAAATCAAGAGAGCGAGAAAGAGAGATGCGAACAAGTTTGTTCGTGGAGTTAAAGAAAAAAAAATGTTCAATATGCAAGCCAACTATCGTCTAAATCACCTTTAGATAAATGTAAGCATATTTTTATCAAAGTAGTTACAAGTACCATGTATGAGGGTGGGGGGGGGGGGATAAGTGCAAAAACACATAAAAGGTATGTCGTTGCGATAACCGCAGCTCGTCGCGATGACCGAACAAATCGTTTCATCCTCGAAGCGACCCGAGATGGTTTTTATTCCTCCTGAGATGAGAGGAGTCCAAGAGTCGACCGCTATAATAGATCCAATAATCGTTAACGTACAACGCGTTTAACCTTATTGTATTTTTATCTACTATTTTTACTCGTTCAACCCTGAACCATCTTGAGCGCCGAGTCTTCCAGGTGATCGAATGAAAGAAGAAACGATCGCGAGGTGGTCTCTCATACCGACCGTAGGTAATACCGATATTTCTCTATTTCTCCTGATTCTCCTCGAGCACTTTTTTTTTTACGTCCCTCAGGTGACCATTGGGAGTCCGATAACTCAATTGTTTCATTCTATTGTGTCTTCCACGATTGTTGTACGATCGTTTTATTGAACGAGATGCTCGTTCCATAACCTCTTGCAAGTATACGAACACAGGAAACCGAGGAGCGAGAGCTCGGACACACAAGCTATCGCAAATACCCGCCGTTATTCGCGCGGTCGCATAAAAATAATAATACCAATAATTCCACAATCGTTCGAACAAGTCCAATCGGATACAAACGTTGAACCGTAAAAAAATTATACGCAAGCGCATTTATAGGGCGTGCGTGTATCGTGAATCGCACCCGAGTGTCTTAGAATGCAACAAAGATACTATGTAATAGTTTGTAAGAAACGCGTAGCTATTAAAACTACTAAGCCGTGCTTCCTTCGGCTGCAAATTATTTACGTCTTCGTTGTAAGTAAACGTTACGATAATTTTGTTTCAAATCGTCACTTTTCATAAGATCTTTTCGCAAATTATACTCGAAAAACGTTAATGTTAACCAAAGACTTGTACAAACTTAAATTAAAGAAGTTTGACCTGAATAAAACCTAATGTATAGTATACAACATTAATATTTGTGCGCCGATTTCGTGATAGCACTGAATGCGTTAATAATTAATCATTATTTCGGGGATAATATATATTCAAACACGCCAGCCAAATCGCATGTTTAGGATATACTTTCCGCTTATAGTTGTGTGAATCATACTATGATTGCGGTGGCGATAAACTATAGAGAATTTTATTATTCCCTCTCTTACTATGGGCATTTGTTGTAAATACCATGGACTTTTCTCTCTGTGCACTGAAGTAAGGTCGTCAGGTACGCGCGTAATTGTTAATGTCGAATCAAAGCTGAATTTCGTTTAAAAAACGGTTTACTAATCAATTGGTCCTTCATCAAACAACAGTATTATATTAAATCATTAGGTATGAAATGTCCGGTTTTCAGCTTCTTAGCCTTACTGATTCGTTTCAAACGGTTTTTAATATTGTTGGAATAGTAACGTTAAGCCTTGCTGCTAATTCACGCATAGTTTGAGATGTATTCGCTCCCACTGCAGCTTTCAGTTCATCATCATCCTACCTTGGCTCTCAAGTCGCACGCGTGTTTCATTTTGAAGATAAAAATCGCCAAATCGGAATTTCTCAAACCATTGACGTACTATGCGTTCATTAGCCACAAAAACTTCGTTGACACTTCGACTTGTCTGCGCTGCATTAGTTCCACGAGGGAATTCATATTCGTAAATAATGTGAATTCTTTACTTATCCATGGTTTACAAAATTGAATGTGCAAAAGACAATTCGACAGATAATCACAAACCACCACGTGCGTATCAAAGGCTGATGACGTATCATCACAATAAAAACATCAATAACTGTCAAAGTGAAATATAAGAGATATCGGGTATCAAACTTGGTACTTGCGATAATCGGACATTTAATATTTAACGACCTAATACAAACACCGAAAATCACTTTTACGAGTATACGAGTATTGATACTTGCGGATGCTTTCAAAATTAAAAATAGAAGGAATTTTTTTTTTCAATTTTTCGAAGTCTGTCGAAGAAATATGGCCGATGAAGCATGCAAAATTAAAAACCGTTTCTCTTCTCCTTATCGCGTACATATTCTACAGTAACCGCAATAATTTTATTTCAAAGTACTCATTGCATGCTCTTTTCATGAATTATTTCATATTATTCAAGCAAACGGTTACAAGACAAGGGATTAGGCGAGGGCAAGGGAGAGGGGCTTTGTTGTGACAGACGAAAGGACAGACGCGACGAAGTAGTAAGGATTCTCATCGAGTACGTAGCCCTGAGAACGCGCCACAGGGTTTCAGAGTTTCGATGAGCTTTAGAAACGGGACGAATACGTTCTGGCTTGGATGAAAGAGGATTCTAAGGGATGTCTGATCTCCGGTAACTAGACCGCACCTCGAATCACTCGACCCAATAAGTGCTCGAGGGGATGAGAGCTTTGAAAAAACGGTCCTCCATCCGGTATTATATAAATATATATATATATAAAAGTTCGGGAACGCGAGAACTCAACCACACCTTAAAAAAAAAGAAATAGAAGCGCCATTTAATTATTTAGATCTGAAGTGGGCGAAGCTCTCAAATATATAGATGTACAACTGCTCACGAGCTTTTCTCTCGCCGCGCTCGACTTCGTCAGTTTCGGAAATCGACGAGTTTCAATTTTCTAGACAGCAAAACTCGATATCCGGAGAGCAGGAAATAGTGACGAGCCGCTGTATCGATTATCCAACAATGCACGTAAAACGACTTCACGTCCAGGGAAAATGGTTTTTTTTATCGGTTTTTTTCTCATACGAGTTCATTTGCGTTATCGCGAAGAAAGAACGCAATCAACCAATCAAGTATTGGTGAAAAGTGTATGAAAAAAATTATATGCAAATACGATAAAATAGTGCATTAGGGAGATAGTAGCTGTGGGCACCACTCGAGGGAGCCACTAAGGAACTGGAAATAGTGAAGTTATAAGTGTAAGGTAAAAGTGAAAGGGATTGGATCATAGCCCTCAAGGGCAGACGAAAGAACATCATGAATAACGAAAAAAAAAACTCGGCAAAAAATTCAATTTCAAATCCCGCCATGAAAATAAGCTTGAAAAAAAAAATGCATCGTGGGAAGAAAAAAAAGAATTGGCATACATGATCTATATTTTTCGGCCCAGCTACACCGAACCGAGAAAATATCCCGAGGAGGTACGTATTTGTTCTTTTTCTGTTGGCGAAATATCAAACGAGACTATTCACGTCGTATGTAAGTGAAAAAAAATTATCTCAAGGGTTTCGTAAAAAACTGATAAAAGAGGGCCAAGAGATGCGACGCGGCTCTTCGCTAAAAGATTTCTTTCTTTTCAATACGAGTACCCACCGCAAATGCGGCTTTTCCCCTACGGGGTAACAATTCTTTACTGGGATAAAGTAATTCTACGAAATAAAATTTTCTTCATTCACTGTGATCGATTCAATTTTGTCGCATCAACAGAGAACACGATGAACGTACAGCTTCCCACTTCGGTTAAAAGAATAATGCAACAGAGTCCTCGAAAACTTGCGTTATCGCGAGTACTGATAATTAAAAATTTAAGTTGAAGCAAATTGCAAGCAATAGGGGAAAAAATCTTATTTTGGAAAAGCAGGGTCTCTTCGAGCGAAATTTAACGAAAAGCGTCGCATACGTAATGATATTTGAATTGAATCGAGCATGAGTGCGTTAAGTTTTAATGAGCGGATGTACCACTTTTTTCTTTAAGCTGCTGCAATGAATACTCGAACGAAACGGGGAATATGAAGGGAGAAATGTGAATGTATCTTTTCAATAATCTGCATAATTACTCAAACGATCTTCGGCCTTTTACCTCAATTCCGTTTTTATTTTCCCTTTGATGGAATTACGAGATTTGTCGAATAACTAAATAGTAGGTATCTGTAGTATCTGTACATATTATATTAGTACATAATGGACAAGATATATTATACATTACCTAAAATATAATATATATTATATGCTTATATGATAACACGGCATATCAGCCTCAAACTATCTAGAAATTTTGTGCAATGTCGGGAATGACTTATAGGGTACTATCGTATTGAGGTTTGTTTACTAAGGTTATAAAAGAAGCCTTTTTTATAATAAATTTCAACGGATACTCATAATCACATCATCAGCATTAGAAACCTAAAAGATTAGATTGGATAATGATAAGAGCTAATGAAAATGTTTTGTCTTGAGTATTAACTGAAGACTTCCCTCATAAATGCGAACGTGTATCGCACGCCACAATCCTTTGGAAAGTAGCAACGCTTTTTCTCATATTTCGGGCTGACGAATCCAGATAAAACAAATTGTGGGAGGGAGACGGAGAGAGAGAGGGGGAGGGAGGGTGAGAGAGGCAGGGAGGGAGTGTGGGAGGGACGGATGGAGGGTGGGGGCGGGGAGAGAGAGAGAGAGAGAGAGAGAGAGAGAGAGAGGAGAGAGAGAGCGAATTTTTAAATACATATAGTATTGAAAGGATTTGTACTTCAAGAATGAAGAAATCTCAGGCACAATATCAATTGATGTATTCAGTCAAATTTGATAGTGTCGTAATACATTTTATAAAAATATAAGAGGACTGAATGCAAAAGTAATTTAATAATATTCAATTTATTTCTTCCATTTCCACAAGATCAGCAGATAGTGCGTTAAACATGTTAAGCAGATACTACAGCCCTATGATTTGATTTTTTTTTCATAGCACTCGAACAGCGATTCGAACACGGAACCCTTTGGCTCATTACGTTGACCAGCTATCGTCATGGCTACAGGAACACTTAAATGTAGATGAGACTTTTAAGTATGATAGTTGTGATTGGATCTATTTTAATAATTATTTAAGTCAGTATTTTAACAGTTTGTGGTCACACACCCAAATTCAATCGCGGTGGTCACACTTGGGTCGATTCTACTCAGTCAGTTTTCAAAAAAGTATTGGTAGTTGGTAAGTGTTAATTTAGTATTAAATTAGCTATTTGTAAGGCTAAACATGTACGACATGATCTAGACTTGTAAATCCACGATTCGCCCATTTTGGACTAACTTTTTGCCCGACGGTACATCCAGGAATACCTTAACAAACAAAAAAATTTAGCAAAATGGCCGCATGCTAAACCTTGATTATCAACGTTTCCTATTTTTCTCACCATTGTACGAGTTCAATATAAGAAACACATTTCTACTCAATCCTGCTACCAACGTTGAAAAACAGTCTACTGAAGGTGTGTGCCAAATCTGAGCTCAATCGGCCAACTGGTCATCGAAATATCGTGATCGTTTCGCGAAAAACGCTTTTAAAGTTTGCTGCGTCTCGACCGTGCTCCCGAGCGTATTCCTTATAATTTTTACAACTCGGCTATTTTTATGAGTATCATCAAACGGTTTTCACCGATATATTCAAAAGCATGTGTAGAATAATAGAATAAAATTTAAAAAAACAATTTTTTCACGTTTGTAGACAACAATAGCGGAGAGGGGGGCAAGACGGGGTATTTAAGGTTTGAAGCTCATTAAAATTCATGTTTTTAAAGTCACATAATCGTATTTATTTCTGAGTCAACCTACAATAATCAGTTTCACAAGATTCGGTCAAATGAGGAACATTTGAGTGATAATTATAGCAAATAAAAATTTAAAACAAAAAAGAGGGATCTCCCCATCTTGCCCCATACTGCGGTCAAGATGAGGTGCCCCCCGGGGGCATGATGGGGTACACTATTTCCCAATCACACTACACCCAAAGAAGTAGCTTTATTCGTGCTGGCAAAGCGCACATACATGAATAGTGTTTTTTTCCTTTAATTCAGCTTTTTTCTTTTTCATTTCTTGCTTAACGCATAGCTTCTTCGGACCATGTTCCTCTCTCCATCTTGCGTTTATAATTCCGCACCATCCTATAAGAAAAGGAAGCTGTGTGTAGCACACAGTTTTATCAAAAGATTATTTAAATGTAATAATACACATGCTGTCTGAAGAATAACATAAAAATCACAAAAAAAACTGAATAATCCTGTGTGCCATGTACTATATACCAGATGGGGATCTACCATCCCATCTTGCTCCACCGTATATTTTGCCAATCAAATATTTATAATAATATAACGATACGCAACGCAGCAAATAGCAAGTCCTTGCCTGATTTTACATTAAATATAGCACATATAGCAACAGCACGTCATCGTCTAGCGTTCATTGACGAATCACAGTCGCATCCGAAACCAAATTTTAAAACGACAACATATATACGAAAAATCAGCTTTCTCTTCATCACTCGATACGCGTGCACTCTGTAGCGACGATACACGGGCGACTGATGGGTGTCATGGCAGCGCATCGTATGATGCCACAACGAACGTGATTGATTCATTCAGATCGAGTATTTGGCCGAGTAGCCCATCTTGCCCGCAACTCCGTCTTGCCCCCCTTTCCCCTACTGCCTCACATACTCTGCTTGCCTTAATAAAATATATTCCATATTACATTAGTGTATTTACTGTTATAGTGTGTGTCGGTACATAATACCAACCTCCGGCTATCTTCAAGCGCCAGTGGAAGATCCTGATTCAACATGTATCCACATACGTATATAAGAGCGTACACCCGTATGCACAAAATACACGTTCCCTAGATGGAAAATCAGGTCATAGTGAACTGCTACGCTCGCACGAGCGCTCGAATACCTATTTATGCACGGGTAGTTTAGATCCCTCGAAAGGGTGTGTTCTTCGCTCACCTGCACGATCATTATTATTTTTTTTTACCGTTGTTTCTATCTTAATGTCCGTGAGCTACCCCATGAGACTTTCTTTCCGCTCGAAGCTCCCGCGGCACGCGGACTTTGAGCAAGATATAAGTGGGGCCTGCCACAAGAAAAATGATATGCAAGAAGCACTGTCGGATACCGCGCTCACATATATGTTCACGTGCTCGTTAACCCTTTAAGGATGTATGGGAGACACAATCCCAGGCAACAGTATCCGAAATTTGAAATTCAAATATGTATCCTAGGTGCAAAGTAAAATCAGATGTAAGTGGCGTAATGTATAGACCAAGCCGCAGTTTTTAAATTCAGAGGGTGTTCTTTTTTTTCTATTAGCCTGTATTTTTTAATATCTAACGTAACGAGGGCAAACCGATGTTCTGTAACTCCCTTTCGCGCAGAAATTTGTTAGGGAGTCTCCAGATCCTACCATATCCCTATAGCGATTTGATATGGTCCCAATTGAAGTCATTTGAGAATTTTTTATTTAAAAGTCTCAATCGGTATTTGTTGGCTCTCCCCAGAAAAAAATATCTTTGCGTGATCCCGCCCGAGTCAAAATTTTCGTGCCACGTTCAACCCGCAAAATAAAGGCTTCCTTCCCCGAGCAGAGATTGTCAATAGTGGATTATCGGGTATCTAAACGAGGGTACAATGTTTGGAATACCAATACGTTAAGGCCGCCGATGAACCTCCCGAATGGCAGAAACTGGACATTGTTACTCAAAGGAGGCCAATGCAGAGCGCAACTGAACCTGCGAAACCCCAGGCGGGCCTACTTTGAGAGCTCCCGCAGAACCTACTGACCCCCCTTTCGGCCTACTGTAGGCGCACTGTAGACCCTATGGACCCTCCATTCAGCCTACTGTAGGCCTATTGTAGACCCTCCGGACCCTCCATTCGGCGTAAACGTATTTATTTCGCCATCGGACGGGTTACCGATCAGGCCACAATGGAGTGTTGATGGAGGAGATATCGAATTTGGACTCAAAGCAGGTTAGCTAGAGTCAAGGCAACGGACTTGAGATCGAAAGCAGGTTTAGGAGGCGTGTGTTCTGCATGTTTCACTGAAACTGGGGGTCGAAAGAAGGTTTGGGAGGACTTACAGAGGCTACACTAGACCAAAAGGAGGCCTCTCCATGGCACTGAACTCGACAAATGGGGTTTGGTAGGTTCAACGGAGGCTGGAGGCTTGTGCATTACAAAAGAAATGGGTCCTGCGAGTGTTCAGAGGAGGCTATAAATGTTGACTCGGGCGTGCACAAATTTGTTGGGAAGTTCCAAGATGCGCCTACATTTCTTCAGGGATTTCTTTGGGACACCGCACGTAGGAAACACTCATTGGAATCCAATTGGATTCTTCATTGTTCCTCGATGAACGTAGTTTGAGAATTCTTACCACAGTCGAATCGAAAATATTTGCAAAGTTACGAGAAAAAACGAGTATGCTGATATTATGTCAAAATGCAGTAAAATAAATAGCAAACGATTATTAAAGTGGATTTTTAATTACGTGACCCAGATAGACACATTTAGCTCATATTGGCATCATATGGGCATTATCTATGAGGCATAGAAATTAACACAGCTATGTGTCGCTTATGAGTGCTCACCTTCAAGTCATATTTGCATCACATAACGATTCATAATACTACATCCAATTGAAGCACAGTTGTTCTCACGCGAGTACGCATGCAGTGAATTCATCAGGATTAGCAAAATCGGCTCATAAATATCCAACAATAAGAGAGTGCATATGGGGTTTATATTGGTGTCACAGGGTGACGTAAATATTGTGTTCATTTGGAGCTCATATGGGTGTCACGGCGTGAAAAAATTGTAGTGCTCATATGAAGCTCATGTTGGCGTCATGACATGATACAATTGTTGTGCTTATATGGATGCTAGAGGGCGTAACCCGTACTACGATACTGTACAGGCTGCCGGATCTGTGCATGAAATGAAAAAATTAATAAGTCTGCAAATTATGAATAAAAAAAAATTCTGGTAGTAATTTTTCGTTTCCATACGCTTTCCTTATATTGCTACATATGTGATAATTGGATTAAAACGTGTTCTGCCTCATTAAAGTTTTTGCCTAGCCTCGGTTTCGTACCTACGTCTTCTAATTCTAGAGCTGAGCGCGCTACCTACCTAACCATCCTATCACTTGTGTAAAATTCCTTTTTTTCGTTCCTTACTTTTATCATTTTAAAAAATGTCAATAAGTGGGCAAACGTTGAAGTTTGCATTGTTGCAATGCAACGAAAATTAATTTTTTTTGACTACTGATTTTGTTGCCCATTTAGACAGTAAAAATAACTGACACGTTATTACGTATTCTTATTATAGTTTTACGACTTCAAGGCTTTTGATAGTGATAAAAAAAACGAATGACTGCAGTTATTATTACGTATATCATATAAAATTACTACCTTGTTGTCCTTGCTAAATATTTTTGTGATGTAAGAAAAACATCCAGATGCATTAAAAGGAATTATGAAAAAATGTTCAATTTTTTAAGAAGAAATGTTCAATTTTTTAATACATCCATTTGAATAAAAAAAAATAACAAATTCTTAGAAATTAATTTTTATTGAAATTTTATTTCATTATATAGTACTTACTATCGCCGTGGTATGGCGCTCATCGAATGTATCACTGAGAAACATGCATATCGCCGTCATATTGCGCTCATCGAATGTATCACTGAGAACCATGCATATCGCCGTTATAGAATGTATTACAGAGATATACGCATATCGCCTTCATATTGCGCTCATGGGATGTGTCACTGAGAAATATGCATATGGCCGTCATGTTGTGCTGATCGAATGTATCACTGAGAACATGCATATTGCCGTCATAGAATGTATCACTGAGAAACATACATTTTGCCGGCATATTGCGCTCATGGGGTGTATCACTGACAATGAGAAATATACATATCGCCGTCATATTGCTTGCATGACATGTCTACTACCAGTGCTAACCCAGTGAATACACCAACAAAAAATATTGGATGACTACCATATGACGTCAATCTGCAAATATTCATTGCAGAATTGAAATTTGCCCTCTTATGAGTTCATCTTGTAGTCAATGGATGATGCATTTCGAAACGACAAATTTAAGTCACGATGTATCTCAAATCCAAGGTACTGAATGAGCTCATGAAATGTATTCACCAACATAAACCAAATTGCGTTCATGTTAAGTACAATTCATGAGAACAATTGATGTTACCATAGTGAATACACACCAAAATGTCTACACATGACTTCAATATGACGTAAAATTTGCGGATGTTAATTGCGGACACTTGAGCACAGCGATATGAGTTCGACGTGCTCTAAACGCACGATGCATTTGTAAACGACATATTAAGATCAAAATGTTTTGTAAATGCATGATACGAAATGAGCTCATGGCTTTGCATCACAGCATGTAGCCAATATGCTGTAAAATTTGCTTCATCAATAGCATGCACGCCGTGATAATCATGACTGTCTATCTGGGAGAGACTTACGACTTAAAAAATCGTTTAATTTTTGCAGCCCTTTATGGAGATGACATTTGCTGGCCACATTTCTATCTATTAATCTATATACTAAATAACTTTAAATGTTCGATATAAGCTGCCCTAAGTTTGTAAAAATTCTGAAGATTTCATAACGACAATAAATCAAGGTTCACCGAATGTTCAAAGAAAATTTTAATGACAAAACTTTGAAAAATGTGACTAGTAGACGAATTTTCGTAACCGCGACTTCACAAAGATCATGTAAAAATGTCTAAATCTCCAAAATTTATGCGACCTTTATCATTTTGGTTCTTCGTTGGGTGTAATAATTGATTGAGCACGACTAAAATCCACTAATAATTCAAAAGGGCGCAGACGGTTTTAGATAATCCTACGAGGTGTTGAAGTGTACACCGCATTCGGCCTCCCTTTCGGACTACTTCACGGCGACTGGTTATATCTCCGCCATTTTTTCACTTTTTTTAAGCACTAAAAATCGTTTTGAAAACTCGAATTATGTAATAAAAAGTACCTAAGACCCTGAAAAGATATATATATTCCTTACCCTAAAAAAAAATCATGAAAATCGACTAAGATTTGGCGTTTTATAGGGAGTGCTCCCCCTTAATGGCCCTCGGTAGCAAAATGTGACTGGCCACTGATGGGCCCATGTGAGGCTTCTAAACTAGGGCCCTAACAAAGTTAGGGAAAATTAAGGTGAGTCCAATCAAAGCCCTCACTCAATTTCCGCACGGGATAGTGTCCTGCGGTCGGCAACGATACATCGCCAATTTTTTACCGATGAACTTGAATTTTTTTTTAACCTTATAACAACATTTTATAATACATCGAAGTATGTAGGGGATTTTTGACACATTGAAACTTTCTTCCGAAAAATATATTTTCAAGGATTTTTTTTTACCGAAAACAACACTGTTGTTTCCAACATGCACCATTCTTTCAAAAATCGATATTTTTCGATTTCCCTGCGTACTTCGAAGGCAATCTTATCTAGAACGGAAATTATTTTGAATTTTTGTTGCGGGTAAAAAACTGGAGAACTCTTGCCGGCTGCAGGGCAGAATGAGACAAAAATAACTCGCTTCGTCCAACCTCAAAACTATCATTTTGCTGCAAAATCTTGTGAAAAAATTTGTTAATATTCTTGAAGATATGTAGAATAAAGTCTATTAAACGAAATTTTCATTCTATCAACTGGGTATCTATAAAAAAAAATGTCGAAGTTCACCTTCTTTTCCGGGGTCTACAGTGGTAGTCCCTGCCTTAAAGAACAGGTGACTGAATAAATTGAAAGAATGAAGAAAAAATCGCAACATTGCGCTATCATCGCAACATTGCGAAAGGTTGTGAAAAATCAAGGAGAGACGTGTAGTCGGAGGGGGTGGAGGTCGCAATAAGAGAGGAAAATACCCGTTGCGTGTGACTCTCTCAGTTTCTCTCTCTTTCTTTTTCTCTCTCTCTCTCTCTCTCTCTCTCTCTCTCTCTCTCTCTCTCTCTGACACACACATTTACACTCTCGCTCTGGGCCACGGTGCTCGAGAATCGGCGCATAGTTTCGGGGCCTATTCTCGTCTCGTGGTTAGCTCTATTTTTATCCGGGCCACGCTAGTATCGCCGATAAATATCCCTACGGGCGTCTGCCGTCTCGGCCAAATTGTTTGTTGATTATCGGTAGAGGGGGCGGCGTCGGCACTGCAACGTAACGAAAAGGCGGAACTGGGAGGAAATCAGCACCACGGAAGGAGAACGAAGGATGCACTCCAAGGCTAAATGGAAATGAAATGAATTTGATGTCCACCGAGATTAACGACCTTCTGTCGTCGCAAGTGTACGTGATGAAGCGCGCGGGAACAGCATTTCCCTAGATTCACCCTAAATGTGGTTGTCAATTTTGGCACTCACTTCCGGGTACTGGAAGATAAATTTAATTTTTTTCTCGGAACACAAGCGGTCATATGTATATCGAGTCGAAACAAACTCCAATTGTAATTAAAAGTGGAAGATGCAAGAAAACGAAGTACAAACGTTTCGTCAACATGACCTTATACGTATTATAAAAATACACCAATGTATTGGGTTGTCCAGAAAATTCGTGCCGATTTTCGGTAGATGGCATATTGAAAAATCGGCACGAATTTTCCAATACATGAGAACATTTTTTATTTCTGTCTAGGTCTTTCAATTTTTCTTACAATTAGAATTACTTATCTTTCACCCCTGACGAAACATTTCAGCAATTTTACGATGCTTCTCGAAAAAAGAGCTTTGACAGCCAACTCCAAAGGGTGTCTTATGTCATCTTTTTTCGTCAATCGAGGCAACCCTTAACCCTTCATAACTCATCATCGTAAATATTTAAAAAAATAGTTGACTTTATGGCAGGTTTCAATAAATTTAAAAAACGTATTATTTAGTTTTTGAAAAATATAATCAGGGGGCTGGCTATAAAGCAATAAAGGGAGTGTGACCGAAATGTTACACTCCGAGAACTGTATGGTATGTTCAATCATATTTTAACCATATTTTATATTTCCATGAGGGGACAACAATATTTTATAGTCATGGTTACCGGACAAAATATAGTCTTGCTTATTAATATTTTAGCAGCTGTGTAAATCATGCATACATGTTAACCGCAACCAACAATCTTCCAAGTATACGTTGATTATCCAATGCTATATAATATAGTAGGTTTTCATAAAATGGATATTTCCTTACACTTTCAAAAAATAACTCCCCCAAGATGCTTATAGTGAACAGAACTAAAATATATATACCAGGTGTACAAGTATGAAATGCGGATTTTTTTTCTAAAAAAACACGTTAAATTCGGAAGAATGATAAAAAGTGCTTTATTCAAAGTATGCTCCATCGCTTGTTATACATTTTTCCCATCTTTCGGCCAATTTGTGAATACCACGCCAGTGAAAATCTTCCCCTTTTGCTGCGAACCATTCATCGAGCCATTTTTTCACATCTTCGTACGAACCAAAGCGCTGCTCAGCAAGTGCATCACCCATCGATGCAAACAAGTGGTAATCGGAAGGAGCCAAGTCTGGTGAGTAAGCCGCATGGGGTAGAACTTACCAGCTGAGTGCTTCCAACGTGTCGCGAACCAGTTTTGCCTGTCATTTGCGGAGCATTGTCATGAATAAAAATGACTTTGTGTTGCCTCTTTCGGTATTCTAGCCTTTTTTCAAGCAGCGAACGGTTCAAATCGGTCAATTGTTTTTGGTGACGTTTAGTATTAACCGTTTCCCCAGGTTTTAACAGCTCATAATAGACCACGCCCCTCTGGTCCCACCAAACACAGAGCATCGTCTTTCTGTCAAAGCGATTCGGTCTTGCGGTCGATGTGGATGGTGCGCCTGGGTCTACCCATGATTTTTCGCGCTTGGGATTCTCAAAATAAATCCACTTTTCATCCCATGTAACTATACGATGCAAAAACGACTTCCTTTTGTACCGAGCGAGCAAAATGTCACATGTGTTTTTGCGCTTTTCCATTTGCATGTCGTTCAACTCATGTGGCACCCATCTACCGGTCTTCTGAATCTTTCCCATCTCTCGTAGCCGATTGGAAACAGCTTGTTGACTAGCGCCCAATCGCTCGGCGAGTTGTTTTTGTGTGTGCGAATCATCTTCGTCCAACAATGCTTGCAATTCCACATCTTCCTATTTTTTTGGCGGTTTTCCATGTTCCTTGTCTGCAACATCGAAGTCACCACTTTTGAAACGCCGAAACCATCGTTCACACGTATCTTGCGATGGAGCATGTTCACCATAAGCTTCTCGTAGTAATTGGTATGATTCAGCAGCAATTTTCTTCAAGTGAAAAGAAAAAATTAATGCTGCCCGCGAATGCTCTTTGTTCGGTATAAATTTCGACATATTGAACACAACAACACAACACTATGCACACACTTTTCCAATTTATCACTCGTGCGCGTCTGACACTTATTGATGATACAATAAAATGGCGCAGTGTCAAATCTTTATAGCACAAACTGCATTGGTGCACCATCTGTTGTCTGAAATCCGCATTTCATACTTGTACACCTGGTATATATTGATCACAATGTTGCTTGCCGATTTTGTGATAGCACTGAATTAACCATATCTATATTGTAAAGCCTTTTACAATAGTTAATAGTGATTTCGAGGATACTAGATAGTCAAACACGCCAAAAAAATCGCATGTTAAGGTATACTTTTCGCTTATTTATTAACTTTTAAAGTTGATTAACACTTCAATCATAATATGGTTAACACAGTTGTGTTAACCATATTATGATTGAAGTGTTAATCAACTTTAAATTCCTTATAGTTTATTGAAGTGTTAATAAACTATAAGGAATTTGACTACCCTCTTTTATCATGGGCACTTTTTGTAAATACCATACACTCTTTTCTCTCAGTGTACATTCAATAATGATATCACTAATTACTAAATACTATGCTTTAACAACAACAAAAAATAGTCATAACCATAAACTTACCTACTGGATTTACAACACATATACGTCGTTTTTGTCGTTTTTATATATTTTTTTCGATTTTCGCAAACTTTACGCATACACTCGAATCTTGCAATTTCGCGACATCTTCGAACAAACTTTGATCCAACTAATGCCATCTGGTTTGCACGAATTTCACTAAAAAACCACAGAACGGTTTTTAGCTGTCGCGTGGCATTGATTTGAGAAAGGGTTAAATGTCAATATGGGACTTTGTGAGAACTTAGATGATTTGTTACCGAACCGTAACACGATGATATAAACGGTTAAGGTTCACTTCCCCCTCCCCCGCCCTTACGCTAAGCAACGAGGAACTTTTTCCAATTGCGATAAGAAAATAAAAGACCCAAAAAGCGTGCAGTGTTGTTTTTTATCCACCCTTATATATGTACATTTGCGTGTCAGAATCCATTTAACTCGGCAATAACTTTCGAAAAGTGTGAGTTCTTTGCAATTTTTCATTTTATCATGCGTCACACGTACCGCAAAGTGGTATGGGGTTGAAGTTTGCATCGTAACGAAAATTATTTTCAATTCCTTATTTTTATTATTAACCAAAATCATATTTTGCAGATGTAGGTTATGGATTGCTAAATAAGAATCCTAAAAAATATTTGCCTGATGTTAATACATTAAATCTGCTAAAGGAAATTTGGCCAATAAAAAAAAATTATTTTCGTTGCATTCCAACGATGCAAACTTCAACATCATACAGTGGCAAGGTATAAAAGTTTTTATTTTCTTTTTTCAAAACATGCTTCCACCACCGGCCTGTCTACCAGGTGATAAAAAAAAACTTCCAGCTTCCGCAATCTCATCATTCGTGTGGGCATTTTTTTTTATGAATGCTAAAAAACGAAACGGCAAATCCATTGGTTCGGAACATCCAACGAATTTGTAATGAAATCGTGGAAAGCGATATTTCGGTATAATGTACACACACATACTTCGGGCGTAATGCGTTTTCCACATCTCGAACTTACAATTCTCGCAGTGTATACGCGCGATCCGGTACATCGATAAAATCAACAAGTGCTGAGAGAGAGAGAGAGAGAGCGAGAGAACGATTTCGCAATTCTTCGCGTAGATCCCGAATAAACTTAATCTCCCGATAATCATAACAATTCTTTGGGAGCTGGCGTAAATTCGTCACATTGTATTTATTGCTCCATCGAATGCTACTATAATATATTATTCACGGGTGTGAGAGTATCGTTGAATGAGTGCTTCTCATTTTATGTAAACGTGGGATCATCGGTGCTGTCATGAATTATGACAATTTCGTAATTCATTAAGGGATCAGTATCCGTTTATTTTCGGAAATTTTCGATTTTCTAAAAACATCAGTTTCGCATACTACATACCTATAGAAATACGGTAGAGAACGTTATTTAGATCGGAGGGACCAATATAGGGGCTAAAAAGAGTGATACAATAGAAGCGGCTCTGCCCGTTCAGCGCGCAAACGTCGTGTCGAGCGTCCAAAGCTCGCAGAAGAGAGATCCGAAACCAAAAATCCCAAGAAAGTGAAGCTTTTAAAGAAGCTGAAGGAATAATGTATGGACCAGACATCGCTGCTTGAGGGTAAGAGGCTTTTTTTTAAGTTTTATGTACACTTTGACAACAGAAACTTTAAACGTGTTTTTCTCATAACAATGTTTTCCGACCTTGTCGACATGATTTTGTAAAAACTATTGTACCGATCAGGCTCAAATTTACAGGGATTATTCTATGCATGTATCTCTTTAACCCCTACCAAAGGTATAAATATTCATTCATATTTTATCCTATTTTTAAACAATTTAAGTTGTAAAAAACAGTCGAAAAATTCAAAAATGCGCCATTTTGTTTTCTTGTTATCGGGGGTGAAAGTTTTTAGTAGGTGTCATAACTACAACTTCACTTTATAATAACATACTCGACTTTTTGTTTTCAATTGCTCCAAAGTTAAGGTTTCGTGTCGACAAGGTGAAAGCAGGGATAACTTCAGAGAGCCAGACCACCAAAATAATTTTTTTTAAAATAATTACAGTTTTTTTTTCTTGTACTTTGAAACTCCTATTTTTATGTATAAAAAGATTAAAATATGGAGATAGATTTTATTATGAAAAAAAAATTCTTCAAAATATTTGCAATAGATGGAGACTGATGCTTTAATTTTCGCTGGAATTTAATTGCCTCGTTCCTCCAACCCATTGTCTTCTCTAAAGGATAGACGAGGACAGAGAAAAAAAACGAAAGAAGGATTCAAAAATGAAAAAGCGCGAGAAGAACGAGGTTGTCTCTCGTAAAGGGTGCATTTTCGGATGCATCGCTTCTTGTCTACTAATAAATTCTGGCAGGGTTCTCTGGCTATCGTCCAGTCCATTTTATCCAGGTCCTGTTCGAACTCCACTTACCATCTTTCGTTGCCTTTTCACCGATATATATATATATATATACACACACACACACACACATATAAAGTGTCCCATTTTCAGCAGATATATGTATATATTTTCTGAAAATGTTACACTTTGCTGCAATGTCGAGGTTCCGGGAACTGTGAGTTATGGCATTTTGCTGGTGCGGTAATAAAAAGGGTTAATAGCGAAAATCCCCCTGGTTGTCGCTGGGCGAACAGATCTTTATATATATATATGTATATTAAAATTTAAATTTTAATATACATATATAGTAAATTTTGTAAAGATTTGACTTTGAACACCATCCTTATACTAGACAATTGCCCCCACGCACAACATTATGAAAACCAAAAGTCTTCGAAATGTCCCAAAAATCAAGGATTAAAAAATATGTTGCGATAGCTCGTACTATCAGTGAATTATACTAACACTGACAGTCAACCTTACATAGATATAACGGATTCAAAATGTCCGGTCCTATGTGTCTATCGTTGCTCACGAAAGAAACATTGAAGATATCACGAAATGACGTTGAAGTTTGCATTGTTGAAATACAAGGAAAATTAATTTTTTTAAATAGCTGAGAATTTTTTTTTGCCGTTTTAGGCTGTACGAATCGCTCAAACGTTTTTACGTATTCTTATTAAAGATTTACGCCCTCGATTTCCAAAAAAAGGCTTTCATTAATGATAAAAATAAGGAAATGGGAAATGCGACAAAAATCGTTGCTTTCCAACAACGTAAACTTCAACGGCATATCGCCAATTGTTTATGACCGGCAAGAAAGTATGCGAACGCGTTGTTATCGAGCATTAATTAGTATTTGACGAATGACGGCTTCCATGAGTCCAAAAAAAAAGTGAAATTCGATCGAACCGGCAACTTCGTACACTGAGAGAAATGTATAGTATCTTCAACCGTATTTAAACCATATTTTATATTACCCTGAGGGGACAACAATACTTTATAGTCATGGTTCCTGCCCAAAATATAGTACTGCGTATTGATATTTTAGCAGTTGCGTAAATTATGCACATATGTTAACCGCAACCAACGATCTTACAAGCATACATTGATTGTTCAATGCTATATAATATGGTAGGTTTGCATAAATGGATATTTCCTTACGCTATCAAAAAATAACTCCCCCAACATCCTAATAATGAACAGGACTAAAATATATATACATTGATCAAAATGTTGGTTGTGATTTGCAACGATGTTTATAGTGATTTTTACCATATTGTATGGTACGTCTACAAAATGTATAGAATTATTCATAAATTCAAAACAAATAAAAAATACTCATTCAAGAGTACCGCCTCAATGATTCTTATTATAATTCGTCATTCCGTAACCTCCTGAAACGATTTCTTTCGAAAAAAATATTTCGCCTACACATGGAATCGTACCTACAACCTACCTAAGTAACTTCTGCCTATACGACGCACGCTGCCATTATGCCACCGAGTGCCTATGTTTTTGTAATCGTACATTTGGCATAACAGACAAAAGTAATTCCAGCTGTAATTCCGAATAGCTGCTACCTCCAATATAGGTGAAATTTTGCACAGATCTTCTTTGTGATAATATAAAATTCGAATTTTGAAAACTATAAAATTAATGAGCGAATATACCAAGTGTACAAGTATGAAATGCGGATTTCAGACAACAGATGGTGCACCAATGCAGGTTGTGCTATAAAGATTTGACACTGCGCCATTTTGTTGTGTCATCAACAAGTGTCAGACGCGCACGAGTGATAAATTGAAAAAGTGTGTGCATAGTGTTGTGTTGTTGTGTTCAATATGTCGAAATTTATACCGAACAAAGAGCATTCGCGGACAGCATTAATTTTTTGTTTTCATTTGAAGAAAACTGCTGCTGAATCATACCGATTACTTCGCGAAGCTTATGGTGAACATGCTCCATCGCAAGATACGTGTGAACGATGGTTTCGGCGTTTCAAAAGTGGTGACTTCGATGTTGCAGACAAGGAACATGGAAAACAGCCAAAAAAATACGAAGATGTGGAATTGCAAGCATTGTTGGACGAAGATGATTCGCAAACACAAAAACAACTCGCTGAGCAATTGGGCGTTAGTCAACAAGTTGTTTCCAATAGGCTACGAGAGATGGGAAAGATTCAGAAGACCGGTAGATGGGTACTACATGAGTTGAACGACAGACAAATGGAAAAGCGCAAAAACACATTATGTGACATTTTGCTCGCTCGGTACAAAAGGAAGTCGGTTTTGCATCGTATAGTTACAGGGGGTGAAAAGTGGATTTATTTTGAGAATCCCAAGCGCAAAAAATCATGGGTAGACCCAGGCGCACCATCCACATCGACCGCAAGACCGAATCGCTTTGGCAGAACGACGATGCTCTGTGTTTGGTGGGACCAGAGGGGCGTGGTCTATTATGAGCTGTTAAAACCTGGGGAAACGGTTAATACTAAACGTCACCAACAACAATTGACTGATTTGAACCGTTCGCTGCTTGAAAAAAGGCCAGAATACCGAAAGAGGTAACACAAAGTCATTTTTCTTCATGACAATGCTCCATCCCAAACGGCAAAACAGGTTCGCGACACGTTGGAAGCACTCAGCTGGGACGTTCTACCCCATGCGGCTTACTCACCAGACTTGGCTCCTTTCGATTACAACTTGTTTGCATCGATGGATCACGATGGGTCATAGTTTATTGACACCACAATCATAACATGGTTAACACAACTATTAGCGTATATCATAATATTGTTAACACAACTATAAAAGTATATCCACACATGCCATTTTGGTGATGTGCTTGACTATCTAGTATCTCCAAAATAACTATGAACTATTGTAAAAGACTTTACAATATTGATATGGTTAATTCAGAGGTATCACGAAATCGGCGCACACATACTAATGCTATGAATAGAATAGTAGAAGTTTAACCGGAACAAAACGGTGTACGGTACTAGTATTGGTGTGCCGATTTTGTGATAGCACTAAATTAACCATATCCATATTGTAAAGCATTCTAATAGTTTATAGTGATTTCAAGAATACTAGATAGTCAAACACGCCACCAAAGTCGCATGTTTAGATACACTTTTCGTTTATAGTTGTGTTAACCATATTAAGATTGCGGTGACAGTAAACTGTAGGGAATTTGAAAACCCTCTCTTACCATGCGCGTTTATTCTAAATACCATGCAATTTTCTGTCAGTGCAGCATTAGTATTTGCACGCCGATTTTGTGATAGCACTGAATCAACCATATCCATATTGTAAAGTCTTTTACAATAGTTTATAGTAATTTCGGGGATACCAGATAGTCAAACACGCCACCAAATTCGCATGTTTAAATATACTGTTCGCTTATAGTTGTATTAACCATATTATGATTGCGGTGTCAATAAACTATAGGGAATTTGACTATACCCTCTTTTACCATGCGCGTTTTTGTAAATACCATATATTTTTCTCTCAGTGCACGCAGGGGACCAACGAATTTGATGGTGACATAAAATATGTAAGCTCTAAGCTCGATACGAGAATATTATTTCTTTTGTTTTTGTTTCTTTGTGACAATGAAGGATGAATATGGAGAAAAAAAAGCAAAATGAAAAGAGACGAGATTTAAAGGAGGAAAAATCTTTTTAGTTCGATACATTTATTGAATTGAATGTAGCTCATTTTTCTACACTTTGTATAGACGTACTCTCCATTAAGCTACAGTAGAACCTCGATTATCCGAACTCCCATCATCTGAACCCTCCGTGTTCCGAACGGTGATTCGCTTCATCCGAACGTTCCATTGTCCGAATCATGACATGAAATTTTAGACATTTCTATCAACTTGAGCTATATTGTTTCTAACAACACGTGCGCTCGAGCTTGTACGCGGTCGTACGCGTCGGTTTGCAGGTCGGAGCATGAAAATTTCGCATTCTGAGGCGTTTTCGACCTTCGAGATCGGTCTCGAGTGGCACGAGAAACAAGAAGAGTGCTGCTCTACGCAGCTTCTTTTGATCGAACGCTTGCGCGATTTGGCCGCTAAAAAACGTAGCATCCATACGGCAACCAAAGATTGAGCAGTTCCGTATTTAAATACACTGCAACCTCTCTAATCGGGGCACAGTGGCGAGATCGGCTCCGCATCACACTTGCAAACATAGAGGTCGCGCACCATCCATTCAAGCCGACTCTGCGCAGCTGAAGTAGCGGATAGCAGTACCCCTCCAATTCCTCTCTCATTGTCCACCATTCTTTGAGCCTGACGCTAGGATCTGGCGCTTCTCCCACTATGCGCTACGCCGATCGATATTCGGCACCTAGTGGGGGCTGATTTCATTTATGGAGGTGCCGATCGGAGAGGTTGCAGTATAACGGCCTTAAAGTAGATGTCGAATATTTATATTAAAAGTATATATACCATGTTGGCCTTCAGACATATATTAGAAATACACAAGCCTAACGTAACATCGCTAAAAAGACCTGTACTTTTTAATTTTTTTCCGTATGCAATATGTAAAACCGCTCCCCACGAGTACACGTTTCTATTATCCGAACTTTCGATAATCTGAACTACACCCGGATGGGTTCGAATAATCGAGGTTCTACTGTATTGAGAAGAAAAAAAAACTATGAAAATGTAATTTGCCAAAAGTGTTCGTATCCGGCAGCAGACATAAAATGTACGGCGAAAAATATTCGATAATAGTGCGAAAAGTCTACACAAAGAGCGCATTGCGTGTGCTGTGCAATTCCCAACAGCGAAGTGCAACCTAAAATAATTATATATACAACGAGTAAAGTGCACGCGAACGAAAACCGAAAAATGCAATCTCGTTCACAATAACAGATCTCTTTTCTTTTTTCATTCTCGTTCTTTCATTTTGCCGAGTGCTGACCGATCGGAACGTAACACCCCTTGGTTTCTTATCGCGACAATAAAATACGAAAGCCATTAAAGTCCCCGTACGCAGGTATATATACTATTTTATCGTTACCGATATCACGACCCATACGCGTATATATAGATATATATGGGGCGATATACATGTTTGAAAATGGCGTTTCTCGCTATTGGAATCGATTCGATCACGGTCATCCAAGACTAGTTACCTTATACTTCCGTGAAGTGATTCGATTCGAGAAGATGCACGTGCCAGTACGTGCGAATAAGAAATATCCACTTGTGAATATCTGAAATATTTGTTTTTCAATCTAACGAAAGAAAAAAACCTATTCGCCCATTTTGCATATTGCGTGTTTTCTTTTGTGTATCTACACTAATTTAATGAGAATATTGGGTCCAGCGGTAGATTTTTTTTTCCAGGTTGAAATCGAGCTTGTAGAGTTACGATACGAGACTGAGAGGAAATCCATCAATATTGGAAATTTAGTCTGCCTATTAGTTGGAGCAAAGTTAGTGTGAAAACGGCCAAGCTCTTCTTCCAACCCTTGGGGCGTGGAAATCAACGCGAGCCAAATCTTTTTGAATTTTTTTCATCCGGATCCGTCAAGTAGAACCTGAAAAATCAGCTTTTCATTGCATAAAGAAAAGCAAATTCATTGCTTTTATTTATGTGTCGACAGGACTTATAGTCGGATATCAGGTTGCATGACTCCTGAGTGGATCATAAACGCCTGAATTGTTTAATCCGGCGCTAAGGGATAAGAGAAGGGACAAAGATCCAAGGGTCCTAGACGAGGCCCCTAGGTATGAACAACCAACGGGTATTCGAAGACCTCGAAGTGACTAGTCGCCATCATCATCCTAAAGACTGTTATATATTTGTTAAATTTATCAATTGACTGATGTATCGTAGAATTCTGACTGTCCGGTACGATTTTATTCAGGGGTTATTCTACCATGAGGCTAAAAAAATAAGCTATTTAAAATTTTTTTTTAACTGTTGCATGTATCGGTACAAACGTTTTATTCGCTTAAAGGTACACTCTTACAGAATAGAAAACAATTTATTTGTTCCATATAAGTTAATAATGTAAATTTACTTAACCGTTGATATTCGTGTAAAGGCATGAAAAAAAAGTATGTTGCTGACGTTGATAATTTGGGCTCTCCAGGTAATCTAAAATAAAAAAATCCAAAAGATTCTTAATCTGTATGAGTGTCGCTATCGCCCGAACTAGAATGATTATTTTATATTGAAAAATAACAAAATGGCATCGTTTTGTGCAAAAGTGTTCGACAAACACGTTTTTTTTTGTCATAAATCGGGCGAAAATATAAGTAAAAATTAATACTTTTTAATAATTCTAGTTCGGGCGATAGCGACACTCATACAAATTAAGAATCTTTATTTTTTTTCTGGTTACCCGGAAAGCGCAAACCATCAACGTCAGCAAAATAATTTTTTTCATGGCTTTACACGATCATAAACTATTAATTTATATGCAACAAAAAAATTGTTTTCTATTCGATAAGAGTGTACCTTTGAGCGGAAAAAAGTTTGTACCGATACATGCAACAGTTGAAAAAATATATATTAAAAAAATAGGTTATTTTTTAAGCCATCGCAGTAGAATTGCCCCTTAATTATAACTTTCATTGTAAACTCCTACGATTCTAGTTTTCATTATTCTTCCTATATAATTAGGAAGCTCTTAAGTAAATACTGATGTATTAGGCATTCGAACCCCCTATTTTTTCCTTTTCTAAGCATTTATTTTGTTAGAATGTGTTGGATTACATCAAAGCATACTCCCTTGGACGTTACTATTTTCTACCAAAGTGGAAAAAACTGAATCCCACGTCGAAAAAAGCTTTGTCTTTAGACGCAATCCACCCATCTACCCACTTTTGGACTTTCTCGTAATTACGGAGGTGTGTATCCTCTAAGGAGTGTTGCATCAATCGCTAGGTGAAAGAGGACCTCCCATTACAGTTCGATCGGTGTTTTTTTCACCACCAATGCAACGTGAGGCCGATCGTTGTCGTGTAGCAGAATCACCTTCCGGCAATTTAGTGCTACCGATGGACTTTTTCAATTAAATTATCGTTCAAACGCTCCGGCTGCTTTTGGTAACGTTCGGCAGTGACCGTGTTCTTGGGTTTCAAAAGCTCATAAAGCGCTACCCCATCATATTCCACCAAATACCTAGCATGGCTTTGTGACCATGGATATTCCGTTTTGGCATCGATGTTCATGGTCGGCCGGGAGCAACCAATACTTTTCTGGTTTTAAGGTTGTCGAAATAAATCCATTTTTGGTCCTCAGTTACAATACGTTACGAGAAACCGTTTTTCCTTGCCGAGCATACAAACAAATGGTGATGTTTAGTCAATTCGCAATGGCATTCTCGTTCAGTTCGCGTGGCATTCATATCCCTTCGTTCTGTAATTTTCCCATGGCATGTAAACGTCACGATACGGTTGACTTCTCAGCATTGGACTGTTCCGCCAATTCCTTGAGTGTTTGGAAAGAGTTTTCGTCCGGCAACCTTTGCAATTCGGCATCGTCCAATTTTTTGGACTAATCTGGTAGTCGCTTGTCACAAGGGTCACAATCGCCACTTTTGAATCGTCGATACCAATTTCTAAACTTAGTTTTGGATGGGCGGACTCGCCATAAGCCTGTGTAAGCTATCGATGACTTTCAGGTGCACTTTTTTCGCATCGAAGTAGTGCAAAAGTACATATCTCAAAAACCACTTGTCATGGACCATATTCAAAAAGAAGTCATATTAAAATGAGAGCACTTAAACTTTTTGACACAATTTTCTACTAACAAGTTATTTATTTTTTTTAATTGGGTAGTCATTTTTTTACTTTTCGAGGTTCACACGATAGGTATTGATAAATAGAATTAAAAAACGGCTTTGAAGTTAGTGATACGAATCGCCGCGCGGTATCTAGTATAAAATTTTATTTTATTAGGTGTACAACTTTGCTTCCGCCGTTTTATTTCCAAAATTTGAGGCTTTATTCTTAAAAAGTGATAACCTATTCGTGATTCAAATTACTGTCCGTCGCTAGCTCTTCTTGAGTTTGGCACCAGTCTTTATCAAGTAATGCCTCCAGTTCGGGATTTTCGAAAAAAATTTCCCTTCCACCGCCATGCCGGTCCTCGACGTCAAAATCACTGCTCTTAAAGCATTGAAACCACTCACGACAAGTTCTTTCACTAAGCGCAGACTCACCGTAAGTACTCGATGCGCCTCAGCCGCAGTTTTCTTCAAATGGAAGCAGAAAATCAAAACTTCCCGCAAATGACGAGAATTTGGCTCGAAAACTGACATCTTCGATCGAGAATAAATTTATTATGCAAACACAAATTCACTAATGCGGTGCTGTCGTTATGTTGACTGATGTCCAAGCTTACTGTGTGACATTTTTTATCTGCCTATTTCCACCAGCACTCACCGCTGCAGCCATCTATCGAAAAACGGCGAAAGCAAAGTTGTACATCTAATATCTTTTTTAATATCCACCATAGCTATCTCGGTATCTAAAACGTCTCCAGCATGCTTCCTAGGAAAGCATGCTATAGGAAAAAACTGAAATTCGCTATAGCGCACACCGGTCATCTGCTTATTGCGAAGAAAATCCAAGTTTGGACCCTCCAAATGCTGTAACTTCAACATCTTATTGAAATTTGTCATTCTGAAAAGCTCAAAATATTCTTGAAAGTTGAGACTAAAATAATATCGAAAAACAAAAGAAAAAAATGTATGTTTTCGCGTATGTAAGGCCTTAAACTCTAAAAAAAAAACGCATTCTCTATAATAACCTCAGTGTACAACCCTCTAAATGATCGGGCCCTAAACTCCATTCCTGACACACACGCGAAATAAGATTTTAACAACAACAAAAACAGCGCGCGGTAAACCGAGCACATTTGGAAGAATAATCGCGACTTATAACACGAAAAAAGGAGCAGTACGCGGTGAAAAACATTCTTTGATCGACCCACTCTCTCGTTTATTCATTCGTCGACTCTTGGAATTAGAACGAGACAGGAGAGGAGAGGACAAGGGAGTGCGGTTGTGGAAATTAGATCTGCCTTGCAAATTAAATTAACTCTGAGGAAACCATAATTAAATCGACCATGGACGCCAATAGAGATGGATTGGATCACGAAATTCTCTGGGGGGGACCTATGTGAATCTCGATCGAAAACATACAACGAGATGGCCGAACCACGAAACTGATACTATCTACGTGCATCTGTATATATACCCGAGTAGAAATCCTGCTCCGGCTACAATAAAGGCCTGATCAGGCATCCTGATTTCTTTTTCATGCCTTGATCAGGATTTTTGATCAAGCCCTGATCATTTTTGTGACACTTTCCCTGACTTCGGTCTGATCAGGGTAAAAAATCAAGGCTTGATCAATGGAAAAGATCAAGGCCTGATCAGGATAGAACATCAAGGCTTGATCAGTGAAAAAAATCAAGGCCTGACCAGGATAGAACGTCAAGGCTTGATCAGTGAAACAAATCAAGGCCTGACCAGGATAGAACATCAAGGCTTGATTACAGTGCAAAATAAAGGCCTGATCAGGATAGAAAATCAAAGCCTGATCAGCGTAAAAAATAAAGGCCTGATCAGTGCAAAAAATCTAAGCCTGATCAGGGCTTAATTTTTCAAGGATTAATTGAATTGAAACATCATCGCCTAGTCAGGATGATGGAATGAACCTCTGCTGTGGATGTCCTATTTATTCCTGAAATAAAAAATACCACGCAAACCCAAAATAGAAAAAGACAAATTACAAATAACGTTGATACTTTATTTTATAAACTAAATAGGAATCTTATTTATCACAAATTTTTCTTATTACTCTACTTTATCACACTTATATTTTTCTTATTACTCTACTTTATCACATGTTCTTTATGTGTAAAATAAATAAAACTTTGTTATATATTTTTTATATAGCAAAAATGCGAAATAGACTTTGAAAAATCGGTGCAGGTTACTTTAGAAAAAAGTGACCTGCACCGATGGAATCACATTTACTGGATCGAACTACACTGGGAACTTAACATTATTTGGTTGGCCTACGCTCTCCGGGCTAATCGGTATCGAAGAATGTGATGCCATCGGTGCAGGTTAGCCCGGTCAGCGTAGACAAACCAAATATTGGTAATGTGAATGTAATGCCCATTATGTCCGCAGTGCATTTCGAATTCGAAAATAGGTTACGTTTCACCGAAATGAATGGCTACACGTGGGCAACAGAAAAAATGCAAATAAACGCATGCAAGGAAACAGAAAAGTGTTGAAAAAGTAAGTAAAATAAAAATTTATTGTTGGAATATAACAAAACGGTATATACAGTTATCTTACCTCAAATAAATATCGCAATGACAACAATCGAGAACACGTCAATACGGAATGAAACGCACGAGATTACTGCCGCACTTTCGTCCGGTTATGTAGAAATATTGTCAGACTTGCTTGATATTTGATCCGGGCCTGATCACGTTGTAGTCCGGATGCCTTACTTAAGGTATGCCTCAATTTGCCTGATCCGGTCGGTGTCAGGTGATAGTCAGGCAACTGGATGTAGTGTTTCCTCCAGTTGCTTGATCCAGCTAGCTTCAGGCTATGGTCAAGTAAGTGGACTTACGGCTGCCGGAGCCGTAAGTCCAGTTGCTTGACCAACGCTTGAAGCTAGCAGGATCAGGCGAATTGAAGCAAGCCGTAAGTCCACTCACTTGACCATAGCCTGAAGCTAGCTGGATCAGGCAACTGGAGGAAACACTACATCCAGTTGCCTGACTATCACCTGACACCGACCGGATCAGGCAAATTGAGGCATACCTTAAGTAAGGCCTCCTTACTACAACGTGATCAGGCCCGGATCAAATATCAAGCCAGCCTGACAATATTTCTACTCGGGTATACATATGTATTGGGTGAAGTAAAAAGTTCTAAGCGTTTTCCGCTAGATGTCTTTAGTGAGCCATATCTCACGATGTATACATCGCATCGGGTCATACTATACGGCGATTTAAAGGTGACATTACGCTTCAAAAAAAGTTCTTTGACAGTTTTGTGTTTGATGAAGCCAGTTGTGTGTTACAGCCTTCCAAAATGGAAGTAAAAAAAAAGAGAAAATTCGCTACATTCTTCAGTACCACTACGACCAAGGTGAAAAGGCGGAGCAGACGGCCAAAAAAATTTGTGCTGTTTATGGACCCAATACAGTATCGAATGCAACAGCAAAGCAGTGGCTCCAACGATTCCGTTCTGGTAATATGGACGTCGAAGATGAGGCACGCTCTGGTAGGCCAATCGTAGAAAATGTCGATAAAATCATGGAAATCGTGGAGTCAGATCGGCATACGAGCACTTATTCTATTGCCCAGGAACTGAAGATTAGCCAGAAAACCGTTTGGAACCATTTCCATAAGGCTGGTCTCAAGAAGAAGCTCGATGTATAGGTGCCACATGAATTGATCGAAAAGAACCTTTTGGCCCGAATTGCTGCCTGCAATTCTTTGCTGAAACGTAACGAAATCGACCCATTTTTTAAGCGGATGGTGACTGGCGATGAAAAACGGGCCACATACGAGAACAACAGCCGAAAAAGATCGTGGTCCAATCGCGGTAAGCCGACCCAAACGATCGCCAAGCCCGGATTAACGGCCAAGAAGGTTTTGCTGTGTGTTTGGTGGGATTGGAAAGGAATCATCCACTATGAGCTGCTCCCATCGGGCCAAACACTCAATTCGGATCTCTACTGTCAACAACTGACCGAACTGAAGCAGGCGATCGGCTAGAAACGGCCAAAATTGGCCAATAGGAAGGGTGTTGTGTTCCATTAACAATAAGACAACGCCAGGCCGCACACATCTCTAACGACGCGCCAGAAGCTCTGAGAGCTTGGATGGGAGGTTCTGTCGCACCCGCCGTATAGTCCAGACCTGGCACCAAGCGATTATCACCTTTTCAAGCATTTGCAAAATTTTATTGATGCTACAAAACTGGCCTCAAGAGAGGCTTGTGAAAATGAGCTGGTCAAGTTTTTTACCATTAGGGACGAGGACTTCTTCAATCGCGGAATTATGAAATCGCCTTCAAAATGGACAAAAGTTATCGAACAAAACGGCGCATATTTGATCTAAATCGGATAATCCTAACTATGTTAATATCATCGTCGAAATAAAGCGAAAAAACGCTCAGAACTTTTTACTTCATCTAATATAATGAATAAAGGTCATTTTGAATGTGTTGTATCTATTTAAGGTTGGCTATGTGCGGACATGTGGCTGTTTTGACAAGGCACCGTAACATTTTTAAAAAATTTACGGAGCATTGGCAAAACAGCCATTGTGATTGAGGGGTCATCAAGCGATCACTATATAAATCAGCTCACATTTACCTCAAAATTATCTTAAAGATATAAATCAGCTCACATTTACCTCACAATGATCTTAAAGATATTAAGATATACGAAATGTTAAGTGTAGGAACAATAGCAGGCTTACTATGAGGGCGGTTCCCGAAATCGAATGCTTAAAAATCACCTTTGCCCCTATAGATACACAGTGTTAGGGAGGAAGTGCAGAAAACTGAAAAAGGTGCTAGAAGAAGTCATTTAGGATAGATTATACCTAAAACAGTTATTATCCAAAGTCGCACGGTTTTCAAGATATCCGTGGTTTTCGTTTTTTATAGGTTTTTTTTCGGATTTTTACACCAAATAGCTAAATTCGTATGAGTTTATTGCGTTAAATGTACGAAATTTTGTATTATTCGTAATCTAGAGATTGGGTGTGTTCTATCGAATACAAACTTTATCGACTTTTTCATTTACAGCATTCAGCACCCTCAACTATAGTACATTGTGTACCAAGAAGAGTAAGTGGGCATTTTATGCCAAGCGCGATGTTTTCAGTACGAGTCATAGACACCGCGCGAGGCATAAAAGGCCTTGTCTCCGCGGTGCACACGAGTATTTATATATC
This sequence comes from Ophion ventricosus, assembly GCA_963932345.1. NCBI lineage: Eukaryota > Metazoa > Arthropoda > Insecta > Hymenoptera > Ichneumonidae > Ophion > Ophion ventricosus. The sequence continues at coordinate 10,927,974 of OZ010715.1, read as the reverse complement.
AAATCCATGTTTTCCGACATTTTGCATAATAAAATGCATAAGACTGCAAGCACTTGGAGAAGGTGTATTACATCCGGAAGGTGTGTCGCACATCGAACCTGTGTCGCACGCGCCGGCCAGGGGTGGAGGGGGCGGAGGCCCCCCGTAGACACCAAACAAAAATTTTCAATGTATTAGCATATTTTAATATATTATCTTATTAATAATTTAAAACAAGGCGTTCACCGTTCACACGCACGAAAAAGCGAGCAAAATATGTGTCGTCTTTGTCGCGGCTTCCTTAAGATCGGGTGGCGTGCATTGCAGCCCCACTCATCGCGGCTCTGTTTCTCAATATCACTTACTTTTTAATTCATTTTTTTATTAATACTTTATTTCGCGGCGATATCGATGATGCTTTGTCGCGGTATCACGTGAAAGTGCGATTATGTTTTTTGCCGTAAATAACGTTTCAACGTACGTATGTTAACTCCTCGACCTAACGACTGAAGGTAGCACCTAACGACTGACAGCTGTTTCGCAACGGCCCTTCATGACCGTGATCGTGGAAAACGTGAGCGCGCACAATTTAGGATGTAGACCCTAAAAGAACTGCTTTAGGTCACATTTACACGCACGAAAAAACGAGGAAAACATGGTTGTGGCATATAAAATATTAAAAATATCATGTCAACAAAGCAAAACTGTAACTTTCAACACGCATAGAAAAAAATGGACGCGCAACTGGCATTCAATTTATTTTTAAAACTTATCTACTTCGTGCGGTTTCCCTCATACAAAAAACCTTTGATACAAATCATAAAAACATGGAATAATTGACTTTCAAAGTTAAAAGGTCTGTTTAGTCAAAATTTATGTAGAGCCAGTTTAGTTAGAAAAAAGCAGAAATGAAACAAAAGAAAAGCGTTAAGGCCAAATCGATCTTAAATTACCTCCTCAGCACCCTTTTCAGTTTTCTGCACTACCTCCCTAACACTCTGTAGATATACATACCTATATAAAACGGTATGTCGAAAAAATACTTAGAACCTAAAGTCTGATCTTCTCGACGTGACTTAGTGAGGTCAAATTTCGCATCGATTATATTTATTACGCGGTTGTTCGAGGTTGTTCTTCTTATTACGAGGTGCTTGACGCCTCACAACGCTCTTAGGATCGCCTGCGGCTGCGGTGGCTTGGGCGTTACGCACAAACAGACAGACAGAGTCTGGGCTTTTCTTAAGTTTATATGTAGTCTGCGCGCGTGCATATGTATGTATGTATACAATGGTATTAAAGTTTGCACCGTTGGAACGCAACGGAAGTTCTTTATTATATTTTAATTCTCTTCTTTTTATTATGAGACGAAATATTTTTTTGTAAATATATATTGTAGATCGATAATTAAGTAACTTGAAAAATTCTTGACGGATTTTTTTGGACAAAATCTAGCAAAAGAAATTAAGGCAATTCAGAAATATTAATTTCCATTGTATTCCAACGATGCAAACTTCAACGTCATTGTGTCCAAAAGAATCAGCGTATGGAATTTTTATTGTTTCGTGATGATAAAAACTTCATATCCTGCGTTGAACGAAGACCGCAAGTTTTTTTTTTTCTTCTTGCTTAATATGTATGAAGACCCAAGATTGTGCTCGTTGTAACGTGACTGCGGTTACAATTCGGCCACTCTGTTGTTGGTACTCACAGTCTATAGAAATTCCAGCGCGAAATACTGCCCGACTAGAAGTCTTGATCAGGCCGTTATCATGCTGCGGTCTAGAATGTCGTAATAAGAACGGCCTGATCGGTGCCGGAATCGGATGTTCACCGGATCAGTGGAATCGTAGTACGGGAGTAAGAAGGCTACCTTACTGCGTCCTGATCAGGGTGCGTTTTTACTCTCGTATATCAGGCAATACTAATATGGCCCTACTAGGGATTGGCCTAATAAGGCCCTATTGTGGCTTGTTGTATAACTGCCTCGGCATTCCATCAAGGCACATAACCTACTATATCCTACGTAGAAATTTTAATTCAGCAGCATAAAATCTTTCAAGTTTTTACGTTTTTGAAAGGGGTTATGGACTGTCACGGAAAAAAAAATGTTATGCAACTAGGATACGTGTTAGAAGATTCCGCTATATTTCAAAATCTCAAAACACAGTAAAAAATGTGTCATCGTCGTGAAAACAAAGTATATATAACCCAAAAATATATATGAACGTTTAATACGTTATTAATGCCTAAATTTAAAAAAAAAATGTTTTTCATCAAGTTCATGTCCGAAAAACTGAAAAATATGAACTGAACAAGCGTATATTTGCCTTTATTTTCCATCAAAAGATTTTGAGCAAGCCGTGTAAAATGTAATTAATAATGCCAAGGATTGGGGGGGGGGGGCACGCGGTTCGGAACAAAAACACTTCAACGTAAAACTCTTCAACATTAAACATAAACGGAACATTATTTATAATATCTATACTGTATTGTATGTATTGTATTGTATTTATTCCTCATTATACAACGATATGCGCTTGTCATGTCCCGCTCGCATGTTCACAGACGTATATCTAATTTTATATGCAACAAAACTATAGCATTTCTCCATCTTCTTTCCCTCGCTTACAACTACGTTTCCTTATATAATATCTCTCGTTTCGCCGATGACTGCTAGTTTGTTTTATGAAACTATATGCCGCAGACCATGGTTCTCCCCTTGCTACCCTTCCGAACTCCCTTATTTAATAGCATATATTCTTGACTATCCCTCCTTTCAGTGTTTCAATTCACCGATTTCTTAGACTTCCTCCTTCTCTTCCCCTTCTCTACTCGTCCACCCCCTCCACCCATCTCTTATTAATTTTGTCTCTCCAATTCAATCCAATTCTCGTACTCCTTTTTCCCCGCTTTTCCTATATTACCTCACCTCAGGATCTCTATACTATTTTTAATAAATCTAACTGTAGCCCTTTTGACACGGGCCATTAGTGACCGGTCACATTTTGCTACCAAGGGTCATTGAAGACAAATAACCAGGGCACCTAAAATTGACTCAACAGTGCTTCATAAAAATTATTGCAGCCATATCCGTACGTGCGTGTCTGTGCACTGTGAAAAAAAGTGTGTTATTTCAATACATTCAAGGATTAGAATTCTGTCGCATATTTTGACACGTTTAATACCGCGTTGTTCCAATGAACGCACTGCATGCCTGCTGGTTCAAAGCATCACAGCTCTCCTACTAAACGCATAGTTTGATTATTATATTTAATCGGCCTCGATAATTATTATGCCACAAATTATTTAGTCAAGCAATTTATACTGATTTGCCCCTATAATAGCAAAGTCTAGTAGTATTGGAGAAATCGCTATTAGGAAATCTACAACTACACTCCTTAAGCCTTTACTTGGTTTCCGTACTTAGACCATAGTTTTAGTCAACCTATCTACCCTACCATTCTGTAATAGGGGCCCTGGACCGGCCCTTTTACGGAAAACCCTACTATAAAACCCATAAATAGTCCCCTGAGACCCCGAACTGTATTAGGGATGCCCTGCCAATTTTCCGCACGGGTTGCCTTATAAGTGCTCTACCATAACGGGGCAGCCAGGCAACCTTAAAGCGTCCTGAATCGGACCCTATCAAAATTTCTACGTGGGTGTTTGCGAACGCAAGAATTATCGATGCAATATGCCCGGTGAAGAAAATTGAATCTAACGGAAAATAAGAGAAAAATGTATTTTCGGAGAAGCACTTACGGGAAAAATCTCCAAAAAGTTTATATATATATGGAGCATAATAGCTGAGCTTTCGCTACGAATTGATAATTTACTGCGAGCGCCGTAAACAGGCTCGGGTACCTCGCGAGAACGTGGTGAAATTGGATAGAGAAAGAGAAAGCAAAAGGGGGCTAGAGAGAGAAACAAAGAATAAGTCCATTATCTGAGAATCATGACCGAGTCCCGTAAGACGAACGACTCGCGTCGCGATTTCTCTCGAAATATAACGCCCCCCCCCCCCCCCCCCTACCCTGGGCCACGGCGCTTCCTCGCGAAGAGTGCCAGGAGCGTTTTTCTTTATGCACATGTGATCATCATCTATAAATATAGACAGCAAAACTTTGGTTTTATTTCGTTTTGGAGCATAGAGATTTTGCAAAGCCGAAAGGATACGCAGGCACGTCAAAAGAATAAAATGGTGAAATGATAACTGCCATTTTTTTTCTACTACTGGTCAATGCGGAGACGAAAGGGTTGTGATGAGAAAACATATTGACGATGGCGTAATTTCTTAGTAGGTATTACATATCTACATGTGCACATTCACTCCCGTGTATGGGAGACCGAGGAGGTTTCTGACAGAGGAAACTTGTGCCAAAGTCTATTTCTCCGAACCTATGACCGTTAGCGAACTAGAAACGTCGTGCATTTATTGCTTTTTTGACGCGCCATTTAATGCAGTACACGCCGACGGCCCACGGGAAGCAATTGCGGCTATACGATGTCTGCGGACAAAAAATTGCCAAAAGTAAGTATTCGACCAAAACTTTGATATCCTATTTTTCGATACGTATTACATTAGCGTTATTGTGAAGTTTCATAGCATGATATTGTTTTTTGGGTTCCCTTCCGGTTTGGCGGTTAAGAGTTTTTATTCTGACCGAGGCACGATTTTTTGCACCTAGAAAAATTGTGACAACTTGTCACAACTCCTATTTTGTTTTTTTTTCCTGGCAATAATATTTTGTAGCGTGACTTCGCATGCTGAATTTTTTATTTTATTGTTTCAGAACGCCCAACAAATATGTGATAAAAATCGATGGGAGCCTGTCTAGTGTCGAAATATATGAACTGGCCTTTGAAAAGGTTAATTATCAATTATTAATTTATTATTAATTATTATCAATTTTTCTTAGAAATTAATTAATTCAATGATTATTTGTTATTAATAATATTATTAATTATTTATTATTAACATAAATATTTATTTTATTCACCAACAACAGCGTTTAAATTAAATTTCTTTCCTCATAATCACCCAATACATAGGTGTCATAACTTGCCTTGGTACTACGAAAAATGTGACACGGGGACTTGTTTCGGTTTTTGTCGATTTTTTCAAAAACCTTAAAACTTTTATTCATTTTTATGTTTGTTTCGAATATAGTATAGAAATAGCTATCCCAGATAGACACATTTAGCTCATATTGGCATCATATGGGCATTATCTATGAGGCATAGAAATTAACACAGCTATGTGTCGCTTATGAGTACTCACCTTCAAGTCATATTTGCATCACATGACGATTCATAATACTACATCCAATTGAAGCACAGTTGTTCTCACGCGAGTATGCATGCAGTGAATTCATCAGCACTAGCAAAATCGGCTCATGAATATCCAACAATAAGGGAGTGCATATGGGGTTTATATTGGTGTCACAGGGTGACGTAAATATTGTGTTCATATGGAGCTCATATGAGCGTCACGGCGTGAAGAAATTTTAGTGCTCATATGGAGCTCATATAGGGGTCACGGCGTGACGTAACTACGTTGTGCTCATTTGGAGCTCATATGGGTGTCACGGCGTGAAACAATTGTAGTGCTCATATGAAGCTCATATTGACGTCATGACATGATACAATTGTTGTGCTTATATGGACGCTAGAGGGCGTAACCCGTACTCCGACACTGTACAGGCTACCGGATCTGTGCCTGAAATGAAAAAATTAATAAGTCTACAAATTATGAATAAAAAAATTCTGGTAGTATTTTTCGTTTCCATATGCTTTACTTATATTGCTGCATATATGATAATTGGATTAAAACGTGTTCTGCCTCATTAAAGTTTTTGTCTAGCCTCGGTTTCGAACCTACGTCTTCCAATTCTAGAGCTGAGCGCGCTACCTACCTCACCATCCTAACACTTGTGTAAATTTCCTTTTTTTCGCTCCTTACTTTTATCATTTAAAAAAATGCCAGTAAGTGGGCAAACGTTAAAGTTTGCATTGTTGCAATGCAACGAAAATTAATTCTTTTCGACTGCTGAATTTTTTTTTGCCCCTTAGGCAGTAAAAATAACTGACAAGGGGACCGCCTAAACCCTGACAAACGGATTTCGATCCTTCTCAAGTATATTGTAGAGTGACCCAACCCTAGTGCCAGGCTACCGGCATTTTATTCAACACCGCCTGGTTTCTGAGAAAATTGACTTTGAAGTTTCACGCGTACTTAATATAGCCGTAACGTTCGTATGTTCTCAAGCCAGCGAGCGTAGCCTAGTTGGTTAGGGTTGCGACTCGCAAGCGGGAGGCTCGGGGTTCAAGTCCGGTCGTGTCTTTTTTTTTTTTACTTGTACATATTTTTTTCACATAGTATATAATACATAGTACGTACACTTTAGTAATTTAGAGAGATCGCTTCAAGGGAAGATTCGATAAAAATTCATTCATTGCTTCTACATCAATTTAGCGCCCCTGTATTTACGCCCATGATCAAATATGCGTGGTACGCATCAAAGTTTATTGACGAAAAGACAAATTTTATAAAGTTAAATCAACAATGCTTTCCGGTTTCGCTTTTGAAAAATCCGTGTGCATGCAAAGCCGTCGGTTTTATAAAATGTGCGTGGTGTTCCGAAGTCCTTTGCTTTGGCTGCTTTTATAATAAATATCACCCGGAATTTTGTACAGCAAGCAATGCCAATGACTCGGATGGTGAATAATTTAATAAGCATAGATATGTAATCGTAATCAATAAAAATAAATTTTTCGATATCAAATACGCCATTGTAATTTATTTCCCGATAAAAATGGTTCGTAGGACAAAGGTAATTTAGTATTATAAAATAATTTTGCATCGTAGAATTACTAAAGTGTACGTACTATGTATTATATACTATGTGAAAAAAATATGTACAAAATAACGAAAAAAAAAAACTGGATACGGCCGGACCTGAACCCCGAGTGTCCCGCTTGCGAGTCGCAACCCTAACCACCTAGGCTACGCTCGCTGGCTTGAGAACATACGAACGTTAGGGCTATATTAAGTACGCGTGAAACTTCAAAGTCAATTTTCTCAGAAACCAGGCGGTGTTGAATAAAATGCCGGTAGCCTGGCACTAGGGTTGGGTCACTCTACAATATACTTGACAAGGATCGAAATCCGTTTGTCAGGGTTTAAGCGGTCCCCTTGTGAGACGTTTTTACGTATTCGTATAATAGTTTTACGACTTCAGTTTTCGACTTTTTGATGAGGATAAAAAAAATCGAATGACTGCAGTTATTATTACATATATCATATAAAATGAATACCTTGTTGTCCTTCCTAAATATTTTAGTGATGTAAGAAAGACATCCAGATGCATTAAAAGAAATGATGAAAAAATATTCTTTTTTTTAAGAAGGTATAATACATCCATTTGAATCAAAAAGACAACAAATTCTTAGCAATCAGTTTTTATTGAAATTTTATTTCATTATATATTATAGTACTTACTATCGCCGTCGTATGGCGCTCATAGGAAGTATTACTGAAAAACATGCATATCGCCGTCATATTGCGCTCATCGAAAGTATAATTGAGAAACATGCATATCGCCGTCATATTGCGCTCATCGAATGTATCACTGAGAAACATGCATATCGCCGTTATAGGATGTCTCACAGAGAAACACGCATATTGCCGTCATATTGCGCTCATGGCATGTGTCACTGAGAAATATGCATATTGCCGTCATATTGTGCTGATCGAATGTATCACTGAGAACATGCATATCGCCGTCGTAGAATGCATCACTGTGAAACATGCATTTTGCCGGCATATTCCGCTGATGGGGTGTATCACTGAGAAATATGCATATCGCCGTCATATTGCTTGCATGGCATGTCTACTACCAGTGCTAACCCAGTGAATACACCAACAAAAATCATTGGATGACTACCTTATGACGTCAATCTGCAAATATTCATTGTAGAATTCAAATTTGCCCTCTTATGAGTTCATCTTGTAGTCAATGGATGATGCATTTCGAAACAACAAATTTGAGACACGATGTATCTCAAATCCATGGTACTGAATGTACTCATGAAATGTCTTCACCAACGTAAACGAAATTGCGTTCATGTTAAGTACAATTCATGAGAACAATTGATGTTACCATAGTGAATACACACCAAAATGTCTACACGTGACTTCAATATGACCTAAAATTGGCGGATATTAATTGCGGAAACTTGATCACACCGATATGAGTTCGACGTGCTCTAAACGCACGATGCATTTGTAAACGACATACTGAGATCAAAATGTTTTGTAAATACATGATACTAAATGAGCTCATGGCTTTGCATCACAACATGTAGTCAATTTGCTGTAAAATTTGCTTCATCAATAGTATGCATGCCGTGATAATCATGACTGTCTATCTGGGATGGTAAACCTTTGGAGAAAAAGCTTTGGACGTTCTTAGATCAATTTTCCTCGAAAAGACAGACCCACAGGAAAAACACTACTAAAAATAGATATCGTCTACGCATCGTATTTAAACGGTACCAACTTAATTTCTGTATGAAAGATGAATGTACAGAAACTACAATGTTATAATATTAATGATACATATACCCATACACACCCACAAACATAATATGAACACACATAATCAATAAATTATTGTATGCCCATCGCACTCTCTATTGATACATTCTGTCTGGCACGGGTGTCTCTTTATATGCAAATACTATTGGAAATATTGTTTTTCTCGTCACGTCTCGTATCCTCGCCACACACATGCACACAGACACACCCGTGCACACATTCATGCATGCAAACAAAACTAGCTGAACCGTCATCCACAATATCGTAGTTCACATTCATTGTCCCCTCTCGGGTATGCCTTTATGCATATATTCCTCTCCTTGAAAGAGAACACAATATCGTTGTTCTTCTTTCCATCGCCATTATTATTATTATTATTATTATTACCATTATTATGAACAGCAAGCATCCCAATGATCCACTTTTCAATTGCCAATCGTGTCAAATTTATTTGTAACCCGCTTCACTCGTGTCATTCCCTAACATACTTTTTCGCACATTCTCGCATGAGCTCCAAACAGCAACAAAACCAACAATAATGCTAATAGCAATAGTTGTAGAAATAATAATAATAATGTACCGATATGTATTCAATATCAACGAAAATACTTTGCAAAGAATCGCGTCAACAGTTCATTCACAACGTAATACACCCCCACCCCTCTTGAAATGTTGTTGAAGTTTGCATCGTTGAAATGCAACAAAACTTTATTTTTGTTTCTGCTTCACACATTTTTTTGCCGATTCAGGGTACGAAAATCATTCAAAGAATGATTTACTGACAATAGAACTTTCATTGAATCCCAACGATGGAAAGTTCAACGCCATCCAATTGAGAGCCAATTCGAATCACGTCGTGAATCCGCGTATTGAACTCGTATGCAGAGCGATGACGGTGAACGCTGCTATTCTCCATGCATTTTGATCGAACCGATTTTATTTCCGCAGGCTTGCGAAAAATACAAATGCGAATTTTACCACATCTCGTTTGACGCTTCGTTAACAATTTTATGGCCATTTAAATCACTTACTTTCTTCGCTTGCCACTATCCAAAGTCAAGGGGGAGAGGATGGTAAAGCGGCGTTCCGAAAAATTGAAAACAAAGCTCGAAAAATCGTGGATGGAGCGATGGGGGTACGAGTTGGGGTACAGGGGTTGGCGATCAAATTGGCGTTGAATGGTAGCCACAACGTGGAGTAGAATTCTTGATAAACGTTCAAGGACGACTCCAAATGCGTTTGACTATGCAATATATTTGTGATATCCCTGGGTATATGTATAGGAGTACAAACGAGAAGCTTGAATCAGAATATCTCTTGGATATGGCGAAAGCGAGAGAGAGAGAGAGAGAGAGAGAGAGAGAGAGAGAGAGAGAGAGAGAGAGAGAGAGAGAAAGAAAATATGAATGTATATAAATATAGATATGTGCATGCTTGAGGGCATATCGGTACGGGAACTGCACCGAGACACCTCATTCCGCCACCCCTTTGACGTTCACCTGATGCCCCTAATACAATTCCCGACCTGTTTGAAAGCCGCACGATAGTGAAGCCCGACCGCGTCTCATTGGGAGATTCATACACGTACAAATAAAATCATCCTCTACATTTATACGTGTCTCCGTGTATATCGTTGTTTTTCTATTATAATTCTCCATCGCAGAGACCGCAAGAGGGATTATTATAATCACGATGAAAAAAAAAAATATATATATATATATATATATATATAAATATTGTGATACGTATACGATAATACACGAATTCTGTCAGAACATCGGCATTCATTTTAGCCGTCACGGTAGGAAATTTAAAAAAAAGAAAAGAAACACAACGGGTGAATCGAAAGCTCGCAAGTGGCGAGGAGCAATATTGCGTGGTCTAAGGAGAGAATGTTCACAATTTGTGAATTTCAGTTTATCATTCAAAAGGAAATTCTGTTTCTCTTTTGGGATATGAACATATCCCGTGCGGAAAATTGACAGGGCATCCCTAATACAATTCGGGGTCTTTAAGGGATTATTTGTGGATTCCCTAGTAGGGATTTCTATAAAAGGGCCAGATCAGGCCCCTATTAAGGAATAACAGGTAAGTTAGATTAACTAACACTATGGTCTAAGTACGGAGACCAAGTAAGGGACTTTAAGGGGAGTATTTGTAAATTCTATAATAGTGATTTCCCCAATACTACCAAAATTTCCCATTATGGGGAGAAACCAGTATAAATAGCTTGACTAAATAATTTCAGGCATAATAATTATCAGAATTGCTTAAGTATAATCGACGTAACATAACAGGCATATAATTCCTCTCTCTCTCTACTACCCCCCCCCCCCCCCCCATATATTTCACGCAACACACACGCTCACACGCACGCACACACACACAAAAGTATTTTAATATATTGTGGAATTATGAACTGAAGGCGGGATCAAACGTGTCAAAATATGCGACAGAATCCCAAGCCTGAAACGCATTGAAATAACACGTTTATTTTTCACAGTGCACACAGACGCACGTATGCGTGGGTGCATATGCGTGGGACACGCATATGGCTACAATAGTTTTTATGTGGCACCGTTGAGAGAATTTTAAAGGTCCTTCAATGGCCCTCGGTAGGAAAGTATGACCGGCTACTGATGGACCATGTGAGGCTTCCAGACTAGGGCCTTAATACAGATAGGTAACTCCTGCGGAAATTGAGTTCGGGCTTTGATAAGGCCCATCTTAATTTTCCCGAACTTGTTTAAGGCCCTAGTCTGGAAGCCTCACATGGGCCATCAGGGGCCGGTCACACTTTGCTACCGAGGGCCTTTGAAAGCAAAATAACCAGGGCCTTTAAAATTGTCTCAACGGTGCCTTATAAAAATTATTGCAGCCATATGCATACGTGAGTGTGTGTGTGTGTGGGCACTGTGAAAAAGAAATATGGTATTTCAATAAATTTGAGGCTTAGAATTCTGTCGCATATTTTGACACGTTTGATGCCGCGTTGTTCCAATAAACGTACTGCATGCGTGTTGGTTCAAGGCATCACAGCTCGTCTACTAAACGCATAGTTTAATTATTATATTTAATCGATCTCGATAATTATTATGCCACAAATTCTTTAGTCAAGCGATTTATACTGATTTGCCCCTATAATAGCAAAGTCTGGTAGTATTGGTGAAATCGCTACTAGGGAATCTACAACTACACCCCTTAAATGCCTTTTAACCTGCCTACAACTAAACCGACCTACCCGACCATTCCCTAATCGGGGCCCGGTCTGGCTCTTTTACGGAAAATCCGACTACGGAATCCACAAATATTCCCTTTAAGGCCACGAATTGTATTAGGCCCTGCTAATTTTCTGCGTGGGAAAATTAAGATGGGCCCGATCAAAGCCTGACCCTAATTTCCGCACGGGATAGAGTTATCAAGGCCACTTTACCGCAAGAGTATTTTTTGCGGGGTAAATTACATATAGGGAGAAAATAATACAGGTAATTAGAGATGAAGATTTTTTTAGATCTTCTGTGAGAGAACAGCACGGCAAAAAAGGCCACGGAAGAATAGATGGAAGACTGGCTTTGGTTTTCTTGAGATAAGAGGACCTAATACTTCTTTTTTGTTAGCTTTTTTTCTTTCTCTCTACCTCCGAGCGCTCTTCCTTGCTGTACTCGTAAGTCACACCGGATATAATATTCCCTGCCTAAGGCGTGCATGCACCCAAACTCAGTCATGCATCTAGCTCAAGAGTTCCAAAAGTTCGCGAAAATTTCTAAAGACCCCTGCGAACTTCGCCCGTGAGAGTTCGAGGAACTTTTAAAAATGAGCGGGCACGTCAAATTTTGTGCATAATGCGCGAAAAAAAATGGTGGCGCGAAAGGACGGATATTTTCCTTCCTTTCGCGAAAGAAAATCATGACCGCAGAGGATTCGCCTGGTAAGGAAAAAAAAAAAATCCGTGAAAGAAACAAAAAAGAAAGAAAAGAGAGGCTTGCGCTATCTCTCGTAACTCATAAAAGAGGAGTGATTGCCCTATAAACTTCAGGGTAGAAGGACTCCCTGGCAAATGTGTCGTCGTTTTATTTCATTTTTTCCTTAGCTTTACAGTCTCGTGGTCTTTTCGGGCTACTTGATGTCCCATTTCCTCGTTGTTCTATACTCGTAATATTTTTCCCTATTTGCGCAAAGTACCGTGCGACTTGCGAGTGTTCTGGACTGCACTTAATAACATCGCTGGGCCATAGTTACATTTCCATGTACTGTGTGCCAAACAAAACGGCGGGGTTTGTGAATACTTCCCCCCCCCCCCCCCCAATCCCACCTTCACAGAGAGAAAAGACCATGGTATTTACAACATACGCCCATGGTAAAAGAGGTAACAGTAAAATTACCTATAGTTTATTGACACCGCAATCATAATATGGTTAACACAACCGTAAGCGAAAAGTAAGGCGTGTTTGTCTATCTATCAGCCCCGAAATAATTATTAACTATTGTGAAAAGCTTGACAATGTAGATATGGTTAATTCAGTGCTACCATACAAGATTGGCGCACAAATACTGATGTTGCATACTGTACGTTAGGTTTTCTTCAGGTTAAACTTCTACTTTTCTATTTAAGTTTGTACAATTCATATGGTTAACATTAACGTTTGTCGAGTATAATATGCTAAAAAACCTTACGAAAAGTGTGACTATTCGAAGCGAAATTATGATAATGTTTATTCATAGCGAAGATATCATTTGCAGCTCAAGAGAGCCCGTTTTAGTAGTTTTAACCCTTCGTGGTCACACTGGGTAAAATCGACCCGTCGATCAACTTTTGGCGTAAATAAATAATAGTTCCAGGCTTCGAATGGGACTGTATTCGCCATCTTACCTGGAGTTTGAATTATCCTCATGCCATAAAATCGACCCTCTTCACATGTCGAAATAAATACCTTTCTTGACACGCGCACTATGTTACTATATTTTCCCAAAAGTAACATATCTAAGGAGTATCACGTCCAAATTTTAGATTAAAATGTTGAAAATTCACAGAACTATGATTTTTTGAGCGAAAAAGTGTATTTTTTTGCGTTTTCACCTCTTTAAGAATTTTTTTAACGTGTCGCCATTTTATTTCATATAAATAAATTTTTCGTACATCATCTAGAAAGTTCAAAGCATGTTCCGTAATTTTTTGAACCACGTCGGACGGATAGTTTGGTCACAATACTTTTTTTGAAAACTGACTGGGTAGAATCGACCCAGTGTGGCCACCGTGAATGAATTTGGAAGAGTGACCACGAAGGGTTAAGAACTATGCGTTTCTTGCAAACTGTTGCATAGTATGTTTGTTGCATTGCAAAAATAGGATATCAGTTCAACAATTCTTCATATAGTTCACTTTCTGTTCTTGTAGGACACACATTACTATGCATATAGCAGCCCCTATCATATAATATGGGACAAATCACTATATACATTATGAAAGGATATAACAGTGAGTGAAATTCGGTACTTACACCATCACTCTAGACACTTTTTTTTCAACATCGCCCATGGGCTAAAAAAATTTTTTGCTGGCTGAATCAATACTTGGGTCTTTTAGCCTGATTCTTTAGCTTCAATTTGGTATTTTTTTGCTCTCTGTAGGACCATTTGTTGCCGAGATATCGATTGAATGAAACGTCAGCTTTTATCTTTGATCATCGATATCTCATGAACTAATGATCGTACAGCGAACGGAAGGTGGGTTTCGGAAACTTGAATAACTCCTCTATAAGTTCCTTTTGGTATTTTAGAGGAAAACATTTTTTTTAAGCTCAATATTGATTTGAAAAAGTATAAAAAAATGACTTTCTGCTGTTCTGTTTTGGAAAATCCACCACAACTTTGCAAATATTGCGAAAATGACCAATGTTTCCAGGTTTTTTTTAGGTCAATACATGCCAAGAAACTGTAAATTATTAAATGGATCAGTTAAACCATTTTTTTTACCCGAATCGTCAAAGTTTTATCAAAAATTGAAAGAGCACTTTATTGCTCCTTAAACGTCAATTGATGATGGTTAAGATGAAAAAAAAATCCTTATTTTTCTTCCAATTTTTTTAGCCCATGGACGATGATGAAAAAGAAAATGACAATTTTTTACTCGCGCTATTTCTTATGACAGCGCCGAGCGTGATGCTCAAAAAAAAATTTCTCCGCAGAGATTTCAAATTTCAAAATGCTTTTTTTTCTCCCGATACGACCATTTTTCACGAAGTTACGGCCGTTCCAAAATCACTGAAAAGATTGTGAAATTTTTCTGCTCCTTTAATTTTTTGATGAGTGTATGTTACAAAGTACATAGTATGTTCGTTGTTTACTTATAGCGTTTATATAGATAACGTTTACTTATAGCGAAGACGTAAATCATTTACAGCTGAAGGAAGCACGGTTTAGTACTTTTAAGGACTACGCGTTTCTTACAAACTGTTACATAGTATGTTTCTTGCGTTGCAAAAATAGGATATCAGATCAAAACTTCTTGTAGTTCACCTTCTGTTCTTGTAGAACACACATTACTATGCATACAGCAGGTCGTATCATATAAAATGGTACAAATCACTAGAAACATCGTCGCAAATCACAAGCAATATTGATTTTCAATGAAATGTCAGTCTGTTTTATCTGTTTTACGAAAACTTACTGTATTATATAGCATTGAACAATCAACGTATGCTTGTAAGATTGGTGGTCACGATTAACATATGTGCATAATTAGGTTATTAAATGAATTTTGTTTTAATTTAATGTTTTTTATGATTATGTGCGGTTTTAATAAGAAGATGATTTTCTTTTTAAATAATTAACAAAGATATATCACTTTGACAGTTAGATTCGATTCGGGCCTATGAAAACGCACCGAAGGTATCCGAAGTTAGCCGAGCGCGCATGACGTCACAATGTGGTATAGTGAAACGTAAACAGTAATGTAGTTTAGTGCAAATTTCTCTGATATTATGATAAGTATTAGTGCAATTTGTAATTGGACTGGTACCAATACTAAACAACGCAATTTGGTAGAAAGTAAATGTATTTTGAAGGCTGGTCACATTTTTAAATGTGGTTAAGGTAGTGGCGTTTCCCATGCCGGTGCTGTCAGTTTCAAAGCGTAGTGGCGTACTGTATTACAATCGGTAAATCTAACCTCTCATTCTCAGTACCTTTCGTTATTTAGCAGTGAAATTTGTTTAGTTATTTTAAACTGTTTCTTAATTTTTCATCACAGTTTCAAAAATTTCTTACAGCACACTTTCATGCCTGAATTCACTTTTTCAATTTTCACGGCTTCCATCCAAGCCTCTAATTAATCTGCTTTGTCCCAAAATAATTTTTCATGTAGGTACACAAAGCGTTTCCCTGCAATAGGAAAGTTGTGGACGCACTTCCAACTCGTTACTCAAATTGCTTTCGCAATCTTTCACCAGTACATTTAATGTTCTTTCGATTGTTCTGACGCGGGGAAAAATTCGCGAATTCCATTGTGACCGATATTTATGTTTTTCAAAAAAATGAAATACTTTTATCGTATGGCTACGTATAATCTATTGAAGGCTTCGCCCTAAGTATAGTTTGATTTTCCGCCACCAGATGTCATATCGCTATTTGACACATCCCAATAGGTTATTATATCGCTTACGCGAGAGTGTATACCGTTTACCGGCTATAACATCGTGACGTCACAAACGCGGGAGCCAATTGC
The DNA here is from genome assembly GCA_963932345.1 of Ophion ventricosus. NCBI lineage: Eukaryota > Metazoa > Arthropoda > Insecta > Hymenoptera > Ichneumonidae > Ophion > Ophion ventricosus. The sequence goes on along the minus strand of OZ010715.1, from coordinate 10,911,673 downwards.
ATAGCGTTTCGCGTCAGGGCCTCTACGATTTGAATTTTCGTAGTAGCAAAAACTATTGGTAATTATTTTTAGAGCTATTGAAAAAGAAAACCCCTTTGCCCCTCTGTTTTTTTTTATTACACAAGCATAATACGGAGCTAAATCTTCGTCAATTGTTTTTAAAAAATCACTTTTATTATAAAAACCGCACATGATCTTTACAATAAAAAAATCATTTAATAACCTAATTTATGCAACCGCTGAAATAAAATATTATTGTCCCCTCAGGGAAATATAAAATACGGTTAAAGTATGGAGGAAAACACCATACATTTCTCTCAGTGTTGTTATATAATAATTTCCGCTATTAAGAAAAATAATAAAAAATAATAATCGTCACATTCGACATCGTTTCGTAAAAAATCATTTCAAGCGCTACTGATATACAAAATAGGATAAAATAATATTATTATACTCACTAGGTTCACATTAACAACAGCAACTTTTTCATCACTCTCGTACCTTGCCCCAGTTTAACGAACTCATTTGTACAATAATATCAATATTGAGGGAAAATGAGAAGTAAACAAAAAACGTCTGTACAACCAATTTGCACCGGTCTAGAAATGGCAAATAAAAAAATTCTCTCGTACAAGTGTCGAAATGATTTATTTCTTTATCGGTTATATCACAAACTGCATGACTAAATTGTAATATAGTTCAGGAAATTTAAAGCACTTCGAGTGTTGTCGGGAGTAATGTTACGGATATGTGGAAATGTGCCATTGCGCAAGTAGACGGAAGTACCAGAAGCTCGATATATACAAATGAACATACATACACATATATGTTCCTAGAGGCCCCTCGAGGACGCCAAACCGTCGACCGAGACTCTTTACGATCGGAAGCAGTATAAACGTTCTTGAATACGAGGATGGCGGTCGTTATTGTTGTTGAAAAATATGTGAGAGATATACAGATAAAAGAAGAGAAAAAGCAAATGGGCGGAAGAGAGGAAGAAAGGAGAAAAAAAAATCGATTCCCTTTTGTTTTAAACCGGAGGTTGCAAGTTGGCAGAATTCGATCGAGTGGAATCGGCAATTACTCATACTTTTTATTTCTGATAGAAAAAACGATTCGATAAGGAATCAGAAGATAATTAATTTTCGTGGGGCGTATATGAATGAGGGACGTTATTTAAACATTATTTAAACTTCAATGTCTCCAAAATTATTAGCTCGTTAAGTATAAAATGTCCGATGACCTCAAGTACCAAGTTTGATACCCGATATCTCTAATATTTCACTTTGACAGTTCTGAGTTTTTTTTTTCTTTTATTGTAAAGATACGTCATTATCAGACGCATGTTTTGGTTTGTGAATTGTTTTTTGATTTTTTAAATTTAATTATTCAAATAAAATGATTGCAGTTACTGTAGGATAATTATTTACGCGTGATAGAGAAGGGAAACGGTTTTCGATTCTTCACCTTTTATCAGCGATACTTTTCCGACAGACTTCCACAAATTTGACTTTTTTTTCTTCTATTTTTACTTTTACAAATATCCTCAAATATCAGTATACTCATAAAAGTAATTGTCGGTGTTTCTATTAGGTCGTTAAGTATTAAATGTCCGATTACCTGAAGTACCAAGTTTAATACCTGACAGCTCTGATATTTCACTTTAAGGGTTCTTGGGTTTTTTCTATTGTGAAGGTACGTCATCAACCTTTCAGACGCACATTTTGGTCTGTGATTATCTGTCGAATTGTGTTTTGCACATGCAATTTGGGAAACAATGGATAAATAAAAAAATTCGCGTGATTTCGATAGTGAGTTCCGTCGTGGAATTCATGCAGCACAGACAAGTCGAAGTGTCAACGAAGTGTTTGGCAAGGATATGGCTCATGCACGCACAGTAAGTCGATGGTTTGAGAAGTTTCGAACTGTCGAGTTTGATTTTCAAAATGAACCACGTGGTCGACTTGAGAGCAAGGTGGATGATTATGAGTTGGAAGCTGCACTGGAAGCGGATACATATCAAACTTCGCGTGGATTAGCAGCAACGCTTAACCTTTCTATTCTAACAATATTTAAAACCATTTGAAAACAAATCGGTAAGTTTAAGAAACTGGAAAACGGACATTTCATAATTATATCTAATGCATTAGGATAAACGTTCGCATGTTTATACACTACTCCAAAGAATTAGAGGAACACAACATTTCTTCTCTTTTCTTTTTGGTGTTTTTTAAAGCGCTGTATCTCTGTGAAAAATATTCGTATCGAGATGAAAAAAAAAGCATTTTAGTACAAAGTTGTGAAAAAAATCGAAAAAAAAATCGTCTTTTCATTTTTATGATGATGACACGATGTTTAGGAACACTTGTTCCTTTAATTGTTTTGTAAAACTTTGATCGGTCCGGAAAAACGGTTCGATAGATCAATTTGAAAATTTACAAGGCTATTGGGGATACATTAAGCTGAAAAAAAAATGTGGTACCGTTAGTCTTTTCATGAATATTTGTAAAGTAGTGGTAGATTTACTGAAACACCAGAAAATGTCATTTTTTGTACTTTTTTCAAATTGATGTTAAGGGTGGAAAAAAAATTGTTTCTCAAAAATCAATGAAAGGCTCTTGTAGGAAATGTATTTAAGTTTTCAAAACGGCCCCTTACTTCCCTGTGCGATCATTGGTTGCTGAGATATCGATGATCAAAGACAAAAGGATCCTTTTTCATTCAAAGTCCTATATCTCAGCCAAACATTGACATAAAAAGACTGACAAAAAATGAAATTGTAGCTGAATAAACAAGCTAACTGACCTATACATTGATTGAACAGAAAAAAAATTTTCCCGAGCCCGTGGACCGTTGAATAAAATTTGAAAATTTGAAAAATTTTGTCTCGCGCTATTTCTTATGATTGCAAGAAAACTGTAGTTCATAAAAAAATGTTGCCAGAAGATCTCAAAACTGGAGACTTGAAGCTTCAAAATGCTTTTTTTTTTTCATCTCGATGCGACCATTTTTCACAGAGATATAGCGCTCCAAAAAACATTTAAAAAAAAAGGGAAGAAATGTTCTGTTCCTTTGATTCTTTGGAGTAGTGTATAAAGGTCATTCCAAAGGCCGTTCTTTTTTTAACAATTAAGCGCACTCCTTAGATACGAGATCGTTCAATTAGACAAAAACTCTGCTACAGGAAATAACAACCATCGAGAACAATCAGAAAGAAAAGTAGGGAATGCTTTTTCTTCTACGGGCAAAAAAAGAATCGAGAACAGACAAAAAGGGAGACAAGGAAAGATTCTCCTGCGGAAAAAAGAAATCTCGAGGACAGCCAAGTTTCATTTAACTGAAAAAACAATTATCTTCTAGACCAGAACACATTCATCCACTTTCGTTCTGTACAAGAAAAACTAATTATCTTGAGAACCGAGCAAGCACTCAATATCGATAATTAATTGAGTTCGAAAGTACACCGATCATAAGAATCTAATCGTTCATTTGCTCCTCGAGATTTGAATGATGTTTCGTTCATGTATTTTCCTGTTGCGTTAATATACTCTCGTCGTCGACGTGTGGCGACGAAACAAGAGCGGGAGACTGGAGCACCAACGCGTGATGTATCGAAATCAATCAATTTAACCTCGAATGCTCGTATCGATTACCGAGTGCACAAGCTCGACTTTACGACACGCCACGCGATATACAACGAAAAGAAAAAAAAAACATGTATACAGCACTCATTTCCTGCGTACAGGGTGTCCGAAAAATCATAGATTATAAAAATCAAGACGCGTGGCGGATAAAAATTGACGAGGAAAAAAGTTAGGTCTGGAGATTCGATCGCCTTCCCGTGCCAATAATTTGTTTGGAAAAACAAAGTCGAAATGTAACGAAATCTCAACATTTCTAAAGAAAGTACTTTAAAGAATAAATCACTTCGTAACAATGATGAGTGGTGTCCGATCATGTTTTAATTTTTTATATAATATTTCTTTATTTTACTATAGCAATTATAAATATTTAAGGAGGTACGACTACTTCCTCGGCGTCAACAAAGAGAATAAATTTATGTTACCCCACGGTTGTTCTGAGTTATGTTAACTTATGTTGAATATTCGTAATTGTCAAGCCCAAAGTGCCAATTTGTGGTAAATATTTTATTTATTGCATATTTACTAATAAAAACTGAAAAATTAGATCCACAACGACTCTGGAGTCTTCACAACGATTTTCAAGCAGTAACGAGATTCTGAAACTGGGTAGGGACCATTTTCGTTATCGTTAGCGAGCGACAGCCAATAAGAGGCTCACTTTCTTCTGATCGTGCATGCCATTGGCTGTCGCTAGCTAGCGACAACGAAAACTGTCGCTACCGCGTTACAGAATCTCGCTACAGAGCTAGTTTATGCTTGCCAAACGAATCAACTGTTACGCCCGACGTTGACAAATCTATGGGTACTATTTCGTCATTATGATAATATTCAACCGGAAGTTGAAACCGTTTTATAATGTAGTGCTTGAACTACACGGTGAAGTTCGAATTTTCAATTTTTTACAATATCTATTATGTCTAATTTATCAAATTTCAGTTTTTCAACGACTTTAGTTGGATACGTGAGCAGCAAAACCGTGATCACCGCACTTCCGGTCGACCGTCTCCATAAGACGACGTGCTTCACTAGCTCAGAGTGCTCGACTTTGCAATTTTATTACGGAAAAACTGAACAGTAAATATATCTCAAATTTTTCCAAACTATGCATAACGTATTCATCAACATCATATAAAAATTTCAGGCCCGAAAGATGGATTAGTCGTAATGATCGTACCTCCTTAGCTCGAACAGAGCCAAACTGTGTAACATACATTTTAATGGAAACTCAAAAACTATTTTACATTGAGTTATTTGTCGGGTTGAGTAATCCAAGAAAATGTCTGAGTTTTCGTGAAAATCGGCGACAAATCTAAATGGGCAGTGAAAAAAATAGAAAATTTGTGGGCGGACATTTGAAATTTAAACTTTTTATTTCTACCGTCTACAGATTGATCAAACCCATTAAGATCACTGCGTCAAAATATATATTTTCTCTCTCCCTCTCTCTCCGAACGCGCACACACACCTACTGATCCAAATGCATATCCAACGGAGCAGTCCAATATTTACCTCGCTCTTAAATGTTCGGGCGGATGGCCCGCTCGGACGATTCGGTCTCTGCCAAAGCCAACATTCGAAAACTGTTTGGCTATAATCCCGAGGGCAAATGAACAAGGTTTAGTGGCCTTTGGGTGGCACTGCACTCAAAAAACATCGTGATGCACTTTCGAGGGAGAAAAAAATACGAAAAGAACCCAGATAGACACATTTAGCTCATATTGGCATCATATGGGCATTATCTATGAGGCATAGAAATTAACACAGCTATGTGTCGCTTATGAGTGCTCACCTTCAAGTCATATTTGCATCACATAACGATTCATAATAACACATCCAATTGAAGCAAAGTTGTTCTCACGCGATTATGCATGCAGTAAATTCATCAACACTAGCAAAATCGGCTCACGAATATCCAACAATAACGGAGTGCATATGGGGTTCATATTGGTGTCACAGGGTGATGTAAATGTTGTGTTCATATGGAGCTCATATGAGAGTCACGGCGTGAAGAAATTTTAGTACTCATATGGAGCTCATATGGGCGTCACGGCGTGACGTAACTACGTTGTGCTCATTTGGAGCTCATATGGGTGTCACGGCGTGAAAAAATTGTAGTGCTCATACGAAGCTCATATTGGCGTCATGACATGATGCAATTGTTGTGCTTATATGGACGCTAGAGGGCGTAATCCGTACTATTGTACGATACTGTACAGGCTGCCGGATCTGTGCATGAAATGAAAAAATTAATAAGTCTACAAATTATGAATAAAAAAAAAGTTCTGGTAGTATTTTTCGTTTCCATACGCTTTACTTATATTGCTACATATGTGATAATTGGATTAAAACGTGTTCTGCCTCATTAAAGTTTTTGCCTAACCTCGGTTTCGAACCTACGTGTTCTAATTCTAGCGCTGAGCGCGCTACCTACCTAACCATCCTATCACTTGTGTAAATTTCCTTTTTTTCGTTTCTTACTTTTGTCATTTTAAAAAATGTCAATAAGTGGGCAAACGTTGAAGTTTGCATTGTTGCAATGCAAGGAAAATTAATTTTTTTTTACTACTGATTTTTTTGCCTATTTAGACAGTAAAAATAACTGACAAGTTTTTACGTATTCTTATTATAGTTTTTATCATTATCAAAAGACTTCAAGGCTTTTGATAATGATAAAATTGATAAATTATTATCAAAAGACTTCAAGGCTTTTGATAATGATAAAAAAAACGAATGACTGCAGTTATTATTACGTATATCATATAAAATTAATACCTTGTTGTCCTTGCTAAAGATTTTTGTGATGTAAGAAAGACATCCAGATGCATTAAAAGGAATTATGAAAAAATGTTCAATTTTTTAAGAAGGTATAAAACATCCATTTGAATAAAAAAAAATAACAAATTCTTAGAAATTAATTCTTATTGAAATTTTATTTCATTATATAGTACTTACTATCGCCGTGGTATGGCGCTCATAGGAAATATTACTGAAAAACATGCATATCGCCGTCATATTGCGCTCATCGAATGTATCACTGAGAAACATGCATATCGCCGTCATATTGTGCTCATCGAATGTATCACTGAGAACCATCCATATCGCCGTTATAGAATGTATCACAGAGATACACGCATATCGCCGTCATATTGCGCTCATGGGATGTGTCACTGAGAAATATGCATATGGCCGTCATTTTGTGCTGATCGAATGTATCACTGAGAACATGCATATCGCCGTCATAGAATGTATCACTGAGAAACATACATTTTGCCGGCATATTGCGCTCATGGGGTGTATCATTGAGAAATATGCATATCGCCGTCACATTGCTTGCATGGTGTGTCTACTACCAGTGCTAACCCAGTGAATACACCAACAAAAAATATTGGATGACTACCATATGACGTCAATCTGCAAATATTCATTGCAGAATTCAAATTTGCCCTCTTATGAGTTCATCTTGTAGTCAATGGATGATGCATTTCGAAACGACAAATTTAAGTCACGATGTATCTCAAATCCAAGGTACTGAATGAGCTCATGAAATGTATTCACCAACGTAAACCAAATTGCGTTCATGTTAAGTACAATTCATGAAAACAATTGATGTTGCCATAGTGAATACACACCAAAATGTCTACACGTGACTTCAATATGACGTAAAATTTGCGGATGTTAATTGCGGACACTTGAGCACAGCGATATGAGTTCAACGTGCTCTAAACGCACGATGCATTTGTAAACGACATATTAAGATCAAAATGTTTTGTAAATGCATGATACTAAATGAGCTCATGGCTTTGCATCACAGCATGTAGTCAATATGCTGTAAAATTTGCTTCATCAATAGTATGCACGCCGTGATAATCATGACTGTCTATCTGGGAAAGATAAAACGTGGGAAAGATAAAAAGTAGTAAAGATATAAATATGAATACTAATTTTTATATCGCATAGTTTTATAGTCCAAGGCCTTAAATTTAATTTGCAACGGATGTTTTGTGAAAAATTGTAAATATTGACCGAAATTTGATGATTTTTTCTTACCCTTTGTTCTTATGTATTTTTTTATCTATATTTTATGAAACGGTGTGAGTCGTACCTCAAAATCAATTCGTTCAATTCACTTGCATTTCGGACAGAGCCTAGTTCATTACATTTTCCATCATATGACTGGATGATTTTTTTAGAATGTTTATCCGTCTGTTAATAACAAATGATTAATGTTGTTTTTTTTTGGATGAAAATGGTTTTTTTCTACAGCTTGTGATTTTTGTAATTTTCAAATTTATCAAAAAGTATCCGGCCATTCGAAAGTTTTATTGTTATACTAGAAGTACATTTTTGTGTTTTTTATTTCAGATCACCCGAGTTTCCAAATCTACCTACACCGATTGGCCATGAAGCAACAGCAGCACTCTGTTTGAATAATAACTCCATGGTTTATCAATATATTTCAATAAAAAAAGGCTTCAACTCCAGCTTGGCAAGACTATGTGTTAATTGTGTGTAAAATCCCAACCTCGTCATTTCAATACTCTCATCAGAAAAAAAAAATATTGAAAATCGACCTGTTAATCAGGCGTCAAGCTTACGCAGACCCGTTAACAACACTACAGTGGTATCGTAAACAATTGGGAAATTTCCCAAAAACTTTCTCTCGTATGTAAATTACCTACGCAAGGAACCTAAAAATGTCTGCACCGTTTCTTCGTTACGCTTGTTCTCATATCTGAGAGAACAATAATGGCGTTAAAGTTTGCATCGGTGGAATGCAATGAAAGTTCAATTCTATTCTTTGCATTTATTCATTTTTATTATGATTTATAATTTGTAGATCAGATTTAAGTCGATCTCTTATAAGGATAAGAAAAATCGTTTGGGTGAGTTACGCACCCTTAATCGGCGAAATAAATTCGAGCAATAGAAAAAAAAAATCAACTCTCCTTGCATTGCAATGATGTAAACTTCAACAACATGACGAAGAACGCCCACACGAACGCATGCAAATGGAAAGGGCATGCAGATTTAGAATGAACAGAGTAATTATATATATATATATATTCTTTGAAGCAAGGCAGCGAGACTCATTGAGTTCGAAGTTGAACTTTTATAGAAGAATAAAACAAAACCAGTATCCTTTGATATCCATCGTTGAAACGCTCGGCACTCTTAAGTGGTCGCGCCTGAAAAATACACG